>NWUY0300002055.1:40998-51599 GCA_004151065.3 Larix sibirica | reverse complement strand
TCAACCTCCCAAACCAATTTGATTCAGTCGAATCTCAGGATTGGTATATGTAACTATTGAAACCTTTCTTGTATACATGTGTAAGAAGCAATGGAGCCACGAACACTACAAAAATCCCTCCTCTTCAAACCAATCAACACCAATAATATATACTGACTTAATAATAATAATATCTTATCTTATTGTTTAATGCACAGGTATATTTTCAAGGGTCAGGGCTTCCTCAACCCAAGAGCAGATCTTGCACAGTCTACAAGCATTAGAATTCGCAATTCCAGAGCACACGAGCAATATTTGGTAGATAGTCAACACCATTCTTCAATCAGTAGTATAAAGTCAGCTTATCTAATTCTGTGCATACATGAATTATAAAAATCAGGAAATTTAATATGTAAAATCCAACATTTAAACAGATTGAAGATCGATCGATCTTATAACTGATGAGTCATTTACCACATCAAACAAATATCAAAATATCAAACAAAAAATGCCAAAGCAGTCGGAGACCGACCACTTCAGTCGATCAGTAAGACGACTTGTCCAGTAGATATGCAGCCGACCATTCCAGTCGAAGTGAAGCCGACTTATTATTATTTCTTGCGTGACTCAATTGCATCTTGTCGGTGCTTGAAGGCAACCTGTCGGGCTTTGACCAATAATTAATATTGCTCATAATACACCTTCAAGCGATGTCTGTACACACTTTTTTTTGAATGGAACTCTGTTCCCGGTTACACGCAGACCCTTAGTGCATCGACCGTCCTCCACCATAGTTTTAATCTTTCTTTAATAGCGCCACAACGAGCTCTTGTCCGGAACAACATATATTGATTTCTTGTAGATATTCTTTCTCCTCACACCATTCAGAGAGTCGACCACCTTGACCAAGTCGGCTGCATTGGGCGATAGGCAAGTAAAATCAATGAACGGGCTTTAGGATCACAACTCTCAACTCTCTTCACATTAACTGCTGTTACTGGTTGCCACTGTTGACAATTTCACCATTGTTGACAATTTCATTAACTATTGGGCGATAATCGACCATTTAATATCAGAGGGGTATTGACCACAATTGCACAGACAATGAGAGGTTCGACCATATGAAAACCATTTGCACCGGATGTCAACATTCGACTAAGTAACTACATCGGTGGACTTCCTCTATGTTATCATTGATTATAAAGACCTAGTGGACCATTGCACTACTGCCCAATTCTTTGCTTGCATTGTTACAAACTTTTCTCTTTTCTTATCAAAGTTCACTTTTACCCTCGAGGGACAAATGCCAGTAATATTGATCCATTAATTTGTAGATGAACAAAATTTTAAATGTAGCGCATTAAACTATATTACAACTTTTTATGGAAACTTGCAATCTATAAATTTTTATTTTATTTTGATCAATCACATTGATTATATTTACAACTCTTAACTCTCTTAGATTTATTCCTGTTAAAGTATATTTTGATAATTAAATTACTATGGATCCGTGTTTGTTCGCCTTAATGCATATACTTTTTTATTGAACTAGGTAGAAAACAATGAAATTTACTCAAAATTTAAGGGCAATCGATAATTATTCATTTTACTATAAATATAAAATATGAATAATGCTGCTCAACTAATTATGTTGAAAATACAATTGATTAGTGTTATTAGATATTTGTCATAAATTTATGCTCTAAAATAGGATTATAAATAAAATGACATAAAAAATGATTTATTGATGGCAAAACTGAGAAGTGAATCGTGTTACACATTTGAACACATAGTGCTAAAAATGGCTTCATATCTTTGAATAATACATCATATGAAGTTAGATGGAAGATGAAATTTGCATGGTGGTGAGATGACACATAAGTAAACATCCCTACCAAAAATCAGTGTTACATTTGTTTGTTCAAGCTTCTTAAAAAATATGAAAGGTTGTAGATGTAAATCGGTTATAACTTGGTTGTATGGTGTTTATTTACGATGGAATTTTGAAAATAGCAAGATGGCATCTCTCTCTATGTGTCCACCAAATTCTAACTAAAAAATCATTTGTTTGATGTCCCAAAATGCCAAAATACAATAACATTTTTTGGGGTTTTGGGAAAAGGAAGGTTGGAAGCTTAACCATCCTCAAAAATGTAGAAAAGGGAAGAGAATTAGAGATTTGAGAGGAAATTGAAGTTTAATCCAATCAAGGGGCAATGTGAAGGTGAACTAGAGGGTTTGGAGAGCAATTTAAGGGAACATATAGAATTATGTGTGGATTGATTTCATGTCAATAAGATGAATACACCACAATTTAACGGAATAGATTATCAAAGTAGAAAACACGAAGTTCTATTATTATTCTTGAAGATTGTCGAGTTGTCGAGTTGTAGAGAAGTCCATCAGAACGATTGGTAAATTTGGGATTTTTCCATCATCACCATTGTAATATGAATATATGTATGAGATTAGTAAAAGCTAAACAAGAACTATTTGTCACCAGTTTTCCATGATTGGGTTTCTAGGGTACATCCACTTGTTAATTGCAATTTTCGTGATAGTTTTTATTTTCCATTTGATTAAGGAAATATATAGTGTTAGATGAGATTTAGTTTTGGTTTAACACATAATTAGAATTTCTTGGGGCCTTAAGAGATATATCAATTTTCATTTTTCAAGTTTGTTGGACATGTATTGTATTCTTTGTAGGTTCCTAGAGCAAGGGGGTATGGGGGTAATGCCCCTAAATTATTTTTTTGGGTCCATTTTTGGTATGTTTTGAGTTGTTTTCAACCCATGGTTTTTCCGCCCATTGTAAACTATTTTTGGTGAATGAATTGGGGTTGTGAAACCTAGGTTAGGGTTTTGGATGCTACAATATTATATTTTAAACAAAAAAGGTAATACAATGAGACACAAAGTTTGAGTTTCCAAGGTAAATCTTTGTGTGATGTCTGTGAACCATTGTTAATTGTTGTGTTGTAGATTCTGTTTGGCATTGTTTTCCTTTATACATCCTTATCAAAGTTCATCACCTGGTACAAAACGAGGTTATTAGCTTTATGGGGATGCCTTTGTTTCTAGGGTTTAATTGATCACGTGAAGTACAAGGATATCTTGGGTTTGCGATAAACCTATGTTGAAGTGGGAGCTCTGTGTAGCGAATCTCGTGCAAGGAAATGACAAGCATTTAAAGAATATAAATTGAGAAGTTTAACGGCTATATATTTGAGTTATGGAAGTTGAAGATGGAAAATATTCTTGTAAACATAGATCAATGTATTTTTGTGGATCCAGGTACAAAGCTCACTAGTATGTCAAAAGAAGATTGGGAAAAGATGGAGAGAAAAACGAGAAGCATGATTCGATTTTGCCTCTCAAATTCAATGTTGTTGAACATTTATAGAGACGAAAGTGCACAAAAGTTGTGGAATAATATAGGGAATTTGTATAAGTCATAGTCCCTGGTAAAAAAAATTTATTTTAAGACGTTGTTTCAACTTAGGATGGATGATGGTGACACCATGCTAGATCATCTAAATGTTTTTAACAGTCTCGTAAATCAATGGCCTCTATTGATATTAATATGGAGGAAGAAGATAATTGTATTACCTTGCTATGTTCTTTTCCAGACACTTGGGATAATCTAGTTGTAGAAATTTGTAGTGCCACTCAATCCATGTTAAAGTTTGAGGATGTTATTCCATCCTTGTTATTAGAGAAAATGAGGACAAAATCCATGGAGGATGTGACCAAGGATGCTTTATTTGTGAGAGGTTGTTCCCAAGAGAGAAAGAATAGGTATTTTGGGAGCATATAAGTCTAGAGGTAGATCTAAATCTCTAAGAAAATTTGAAAATAAATGTTGGAAATGAGGTAAAGTTGGGCATTATAAGAAAGATTGCAAGTTTAAGAAGGTTGATAAAGGTAAGGGATGCGATGATGCCCCTTCCACAAAAATGAAACCCTCTATAGGTGAAGAAGGTGATGTTCACTCGACATCTATAGGTAGACATGTAGATCATGGCGTATGATTGATCGGATCAGGTGCTTCATTTCATATGACTCCTCACAGGAGTGGTTTTTTAATATCAAAAGTACAATGGAGGTGATATTTTCCTAGAAGATGACCTGACAACCGAGATCATATGACGTGAAAGTGCCAAGCTATTTCCAAAAAATGGAAGGATTAGAACATTCCATATTTGGCCAGAAACCTGATATTTGTAGGTAAGATGGGAGGCGCAAATATGCATACTATATTTGAAAAGGACACACGGAAGATGGTTCGAGGAGCAATGATGTTGATGCAAGGAGTTCTGAATGGAACTATTTACAAGTTGTTGGGAATCACTTAGATTGACCGTAATTAGAGAATTATAGGAAAATAGAAAGACAAAAATGAACAAAGAGGGTTAAAATCTATTTTATGTAGCTCTGTAGCACTTGTTCTCCTACGAAAATAAATTAGGATATATTATCTCCAAATGAAATGAAATAATATAATCAAACAAACCACACAACTAAACATAAAATATATAAGTGCATGTATGATTTACCCATTCCTTTGGTACCAAGTAATACTTGCAGTGTCTTACAAATAGGTGTGGGTTGATGGAGACATCCAATCCCAGTAAGACTAAGAGTGGAAGGTGGAAGGAAATCTAGTCACATTATGAGTGAGCTATATGCCCAACAAAAATATAGTATGAGATTCCCATATATATAACAAAAGAAAGGGAGATGTATACATAGATTTAGGAATGATCACATGGTGTAGCTAGTAGTTGTAACACAAAAGGAGGAAGCCATATTCTATCCATAATGATGAAGTCATGGGATTTCACCATCTTGACCATAAGAGTTTGGGCCAAACCATACGTAAAACAAGGAAAATTAGCATTTGTTTTATAGGTTTTCAAGAAATGTGTTAAACACATAATACAATGTGTAACATAGGGATACAACAAATTAAACTAGCAATATAATAGGATAAAGAAATGGTCATAAAATATATTAGCCAAAGTTTAGGTTAAAGGGCCTACTATGACACTAGACATCAAATGGGAAACCATAATCACAAAATTAAAGTACACCAAGAGACACAAAAAGAGGTTCACCTAACACATTATGAGTCAATGTAGATATAAAGACTTCAATTTTGCCTCATAAAATACCCCACACTAGTTGAAGATTGAATTTTAAAGATTTTTATTATTTGAAAAAAAGATTATTCACAAAAAAAACTATGATTGCCCAAGTGGTAGATCTACACTCCATTATCACTCTCTCTTTCACACACACTAAACATAAAAAAATTGATGTATACATTTCATATAAAACCACTATATAGAACCAAAAAACGAAAAATACTTTATTAATATAAATATAAATATTATAAATATGATATTTATATAAAAATAATGTTATATTTTGTATGTATGTAAATAATCAATTTTTTTAGTTATTTTTATTTAAGTTAATAGAACTTAGAATTCAAAACTTATACAGAAGATAATGTTTATATATATATATAAGTTTTGAATTCCAAGTGAATTGAATGAGATTAAACCCAATTTAAATGTATGACAAAATTTACAATTTGAAAGAGATATTTGTTCAGTATTTTAAATACAGAAATATCAGATAGTTTTTAAGTTGATGATGCTTTTTGTGAACTTATGTATGTTTCCTATGTTTTGTTTGATTTGTTTTTAATACCAAGGAACATGGCTATTTTCTGCTTAAAAAACTATTCATGAATGTATGATGCCATATAATATCTATTCTATTCTCATGGTAAAAAGCAAATAACTTTTTGATGTGTTATGGGTCCCGGAACATTTTGTTGACATTTTTACTGATAGCCTTCAAAGATTTGATCACCTCGAACAGTTAGAAGTAGAACACACTCCCATAGACCGACGTTATTATTTAAAAAAATGGTATTCCTGGATCAATAAAAAAATATTCCATGCACTCAAACTTGTCATTTGGACGGTTTCAACGGTTTCACGATCTGTCTGTGTGAAGATGCGACTCTTCACTGCGGAGTTTGAAAATACAACAGCTAATGCGGGCCTACATACCGTCCGTTATAGTAGTATGGATTCACGTGTTAATTGTACCTCTGCGTAGCCCCGTGAAAGCGCAGCCAGATCCCTCGCATAAACGAGCAGAAGATCATATCTTTACTCTTCTCCAAATGGGTAGGGCTAAAAGCTCTCATGGCAGCTTCTTCCGATTCTATGCAACGGAGCCGTCATTAGTAAATTACTATTCTCTCTATAAACTTAGGTTTTTGAAATCACTTCGTTGTTCATAACTTTTCTGATCTGGATTCTGTAGATTTATTTATGCCATATCGAAATCCTCAGTTTGTTGTAATCTTATGTGTATTGTTGATTAAGTTAGTTGAGTTAATTGTTGACTAAAACATTATGGTATTCACTGATCCATATTATTATATTAATCAGTGGTTTTAGTTCTATGTTATCTAAGTTTAATAATAAGGAGACCATCAATATATCTGAGTTTAATAATGAGAAGACCACCAATATATCCTTCACTGATTCTGTGTCTTGCAATCTTCAACGGTCTTGTCTCAAACATATAGAACAGTCTTGTCTCAAACATAGAGATCTCCAAAACAGAAAAATCTCAATTTAGGAAACGTAAGGATAGACTCAAGATCTGGATTTGACTACAGCTCCGAGCGTATTTAAATAGTAGAAAACGAAGGATTCTTTACCTTAAAATTTAAATACCCATCAACTGATATGCGATTTAAGATCAGAATCAATTAGAATCAGTAACAGTCCGCAGTGATCCGCAGCAGTGGCAAAGAGCATATTGTCAAGTAAGTCATGACGATTAAATCACAAATTTTTGTGAGCGCCAAAATGTAACTGTACCGTACGCTATCAAACTCTTTTTGTTGTTAGTACAGATCTCGGATCTCACACTTCGGCGATTCAAACTCTGTTTGTTAGTACAGATCTTGGATCTCACACTTCGGCGATTCTCAACTGATGTTGCTGGTAGATTCGAGTGACCGACTTCCATGACTAGATTGCAAGATGATGTTTCGATCTGTAAAATCACTTTGTAGAAAATCGTACGGTTTTCTATATCATCATTAATCATGAATCATACATTCTTTAAAAAAAATACAATTTATTATTATCTTGTATGGTTTTAACCAGACATGAAATCAAATCAAAGTGTGTGCCTCAGGAACATTAAGTAAAGGGCGGGCCTTTTGAATACAGTTCATCTTTTGTCTTGGTGATGTGATAAGCAGTATATATAAGTGGTTTAAAATTTATCTTATATTTTTCAATGTTAAGTTAAGATGGTGTTTTCATAATTAAAAAGGAGGAAAAAAAGTTTAATTTCTGTGAAAGTGTCATGTCATTTACAACTTTGCAATCCCATGTCATCTTCAAAATTAAAAGTTCCCTCCTTTTTATTATTAAATATGTTTTAAATGATCGATCCATCATTAATCATTTATTAATAGAAATTCCATTTGTTCGATGGTTGTTTCCAAGTTTAAAGGAGTGTGAACAAAGTTTAATTTTCTCATTTCATTTAAAACTTGCAATCTCTCACTTAATGTTTAAAATGAAAATTTTTATTTTCTTTCATACTAAAAAAAACTGTAACTTGTTATTCAACTTTAAGGAATCAAAATTACAAAGTCTACATTGTCATCTTATTTAGAATAAATTTAAAACTGTTTCTCCATAAAAAAAACAAAAAAAAAACTGTAACTTATTATTCAACTTCAAAGAATCAAAGTTACAAAATCTACATTACCATCATATCCAGAATAAAATTTAAAACTATTTCTCCATTAAAAAAAACAATTTATATTACAAACCCAAACATATTTACAATTCCATATTCTCACAATAAGCTATCTAAATGTTAATTTAAGCTAATTAAATTTTTATAAATATATAATATTAAAAAAATTATAATAAACTTATACATTCTATTACAATAACAAAATTTACATATATATAAATGATGTGTTTATATAAATTTATCGTAATAAATTAAAATTATTAAATTAATTTATTAAATTTTTATAAACATATATAACATTAAAAAATGCTAAAACTTACCTATTATATCATAATAACAAAAACTATTTATATATAAATATGATTTGTTTACAGAAGTTTATCACAATACTTTTCTCAAACTCAAAATCAATTAAAAATTATCATTATGAAAAAATAAGTTGCAAAATTATATAAAATTATATATAATGATAATATTATTGTTAACTTTGTTATTATTTTTATATGTTTACCTAATATCTGTATAGAGTTTGTATAAATAGTTTTCATTATGATATTACAATAAAAAANGTTTTGGTTCTCTGTTTTGGTTTTGGAGTTGCTGTGTTCTGAAGCCAACCGTAGTATCGATCTTCTGATTTAGTTTTGGTAGAAGTCATCGGAAGGGCCTGCGTGCCCGTTTAGTGGAATAAACCAGGACCTACGTGTTGTAGGAATGATTTTAGTTTAGAGTAATTAATGTCTGTGGTTTTCTGTTTATTGGGACAATATGGTCTCTGTTGATTATTAAAAAGAATGCCTGAATAGGCTGTTTGTGTTCTGGTAAACTCGAATGTTTGTTACCATTGTGTGTTGACAGAGTACCCGTTACTCTGTATTAAGTTATTGACTGTGTATGTTTTGCAGCAGAGTGTCTGCATCACTCTGTTAGATATAGATGAGATCTGAAAAGAATTACAGATATTGAGAGACTTGTGCGGAAACTAGAGAAGAGGAATGCTAATCTACAAGATATTGTAAAGCTGTATCAGGAAATGATCTTTTATTTTCCAATATATCTGTTTTTCCATCATATGCATGTGCAGCTATGCATAAATTATGTTATGCACTTAAGAAACTATTCATGTAATATGCTATTATGAGGTACAAAGTGACCATTGCCTTGGAAAGTTTAATTATTTTGCTCTATATGCTTGTGCAGGTACCCTACCTATTTTGTTCTACAGGCTCATATGATTCTCTCCTCTCAGCATGGGACATATGTGGCTAATCATGAACTCTACTTGGAACTTGGTTTGCTTTTTATCCAATCACACTCAGTTCTGACATGATATATTCCATCACATCCTAACTTCTATTAAGATTTATCGAAAGTAAATTAGAAATATGCACTTGCGATGTATTCAATTTTAACATGCATTTTATGGTTTCCAAGTATTCAAACTATTTTTGATAGTTTTTTGTGACTATATTATCTTTGTCTCACAGAAAAGCATTCGGATTCCTATTATTAAAAGTTGTATAGAACGATCTGAAGGTGCATTTTCCTCATTAATCAGAGAGAGGTACACAGATGCCTTTGAATTTTGGCCGGACAAAGAGCATTTGACAAAGTTTGCCACTCTTGTTGAGGCTGCTATTGATCTTGATCAACTTGATAATGGAGAATACATGATCTTAGCAGGTTATGATCCTAGCCTGTTATGATCCTAGCCTATTGACGCTCAAGGATGAACCAGATGGAGTGGAAGAAAACACACGGAAGGTGCATCAGCAAGCTACAAATGATCTGGACCTTCTTGTGGACAAGAATTTGAAATTGGAAAAGCGAACACCATTTGGACAGGTATTCAGGATTATAAAGAAGAACCAAAAGTACGAAAGAAGTTGAGTACACAGTATATTGTCTTAGAAACAAGAAAGGATGGGTCAAATTCAAAAATGCAAAAATCAAACGGCTCGGGGAGCACTAAATGAAGTTGGTAGACATATATAACAATACTCAAAGAGAACTTGTTGGCCGGGTAGTACAAACAACATCAACATTTACTGAAGTGAGTTACATATCGCTTTTTTCTTTGTTGGTTTTTAATTTTCATGAGAAACAATTTTCCCTTGAGCAAATTTTCCGGACACTTGCTATTTTCCTCCTTTATAAGTTGATTCTACACTTTTTCAAACACTTCTAAAAATCACTGAATGCCCACTACTTGTGTTTCACATTCATACTACTGCTTGTTTATGGCATTGTTGAGTAAGATGTTTGTTTGTTTCAAGTGTTTTATGTCATTGAGTGATGGTTTCTATTTATACTAATCATGTATCGTTATATCAACAAGAGAATGACGCATAACAAACACATTGAAGTTCTGGGAGAGAGCAAAAATATGTGAGTCTCAACATGAACGTAAGTCTAAAGAGAGCGAAATTCCGAGGTCTACACATGACGAGTCTCAGGGGGGCGCAAGTCTCACCGGAGAGTCTAGGAGAATTGGTGTGTGAATAAAAATTGGGTCTGTGAGGGTGCATGCATGAAGGTAATATAGAGGTTTAAATTCCCAAGGTAGGAATCCCTAACATAGATTCTGATAATGGGGAAAAGGGACTCCTACAACTGTCACAGAAGCACCTACATCCCCATGCTTCCTTAACAACGCGAAGGGAATTCTCCCACCAACCTTACACATAAATTAAATGATTGGTTGAAATAGTAAAACAGAGGTAATTGGCTCATTCAAGGCTCATGTCAGTAATTGGATTGGATCTAGGGATGACACTCAGCAATCAAGGATTCAATCCCCCATAGGCCCC
>NWUY0300002047.1:49086-59307 GCA_004151065.3 Larix sibirica | reverse complement strand
TGTACATGTTGTAAATATTAAGCTAAGTAGCCTGTAGGCTGGAACATGTGACCATCTACATGCATAGTTTTATTTGATAATTAAAAACATATAACTTGATAATTAAAAACACATAACTGGTTGCACATGAGGCGGAGCGCTAAAAGAGTATGGTGGACCAATTCATTCACCAACGAGAGTAAGGGGTTATGGAGAGGACCCACGAGCCAAGTTAGATGACCCTGGTCTTAAAAGCCAAAAAGTGACTTTTATATGTTTAAAAGTAATCCTTTTTTAAATCCCCTTAAACTTTGTTTAAGCCTTAATCATGGCTTAGAACCTAAGTGGGTGCTTAAGTGACCAATTCATATGAGTGGGTGGTGGTCTCTTGGGAGAGAGCCCACGTGGGTCAAAAGTTTCATGCAAAACAAAACTAAGGTTGGAGGAGGAAATTCGATTACATGTGTACCTTAACACTTTTGGAAACCAAGCTCTAGAAATTGGATGGTACGAACTACTGGATAAAACTTTGAAGCCTGAAACCTTGTTAAAACCATACGATTTTGCTCATTATTGGTGGAGGTTGGGTGACTCTGCCTGTGAGCAATGACCAAAGAATGGTGGTTGGTGTTGGTCTTTTTTAGTAGAAATTTTGGCATTGATGTCATGGTGCGTATGTATGGGTTGATCCATGGCTGTGCTTGATGAATTTACATTGGGAGAAGGATTGCAATATTTAAAATTGAATTGGTTGTAGCCATGTTCTGGTTTTATTCCTTGAATTTTTGCTGCTGGTGTGGGATTGGGTGAATGCTCAGTTGTTTCAGGGAAAAATCTTGAGTGGTCTTGGTGAATTTCTTGGTCCTAGCTTCGGGGTGGCATCTGCGTTGAGAGTATTGGGGCTCAATGTGCCTATGGCTAGGAGGAGCATGCCTCACAGGTAGCTAGATACACCATTCAAGCAAATTTTAGATAAATTTTCTGCAGAAATTTCTATTACAAGTTAATGTTCTTGGGAAATTGATGGAAATCCAATTATGATTTGAATTCAATTGTTTTGCCTAATTAATTTCTGTTATGTTCCGTGGAATGAATTAATTCTGTCATATTCTGTGGAATGAATTAATTTCATATTGTTTACACTTCCTTATTTATTAATTAATACTAAATGCAGATGATGAGAGGGCAACCCTCTTACAGGGCACACTTTTCCCTGGTTTGAAAATTCACTGTTTATTTATTAATGGATGAAAAGGGCGTGACCTTTTGCTTTTGTATTTACATTTATATATAATGTTGGTGTTTGATGAGGGGCATGTTTTTTTTGGTTTTTGCATATTACATGTGTATGGAGGAGAAGGGCACAACTCCAATCCTTCTTGCATTTGGTTGCAAGCTTGTTGCCATGATATATTATATATATTTACCTTCTTATTGGAGTTGAGTGGGAGAGCATCTACCCTCTCCTAGATTGACTGTTGCTTGGAGGGAATTGCCTTCTCTTTTTGGTTGGCATCTATCTATTCATTTGATAACGCTTGAAGGGCATTGTCTTTCCCTTAAAGTTAGATTATTGTTTATTGTGTTGTAGGGAAACCAAATGATGAAGGCATTGCCTTTTCTATAGGAAGTTAATTTTCTTTAATTGTTTTGAGCAGTGGCTCTTTGGATTGCTTGTAAAATTATATAGTTTTCTTGGTAAATAATAAGTGAGTGCGAACCCTTCTGAAGGGTGTAGCCGTGGCTATTGCATTATTGGTATTTGAAATATATGTATATATTGTCCATTTGCTCGGAGAATGAGGGCACAACCTCTCATGCTTGGATTGTGTTGATAATATATATATTCATAGCATGCATAAATTTTATATAACAATCAAAAGGATGGAAGTGTTGCATTCCAAGCCTTAAATAATAGAGGATTTATGTGTATTCATTTTCTAGGTCTTGGGAAAACTTGAGATTGGGTAGAAGTGATAACACCAAATCCTTTATGAAAACTGGGAATCTAGTATGACTAATTATAAAGTCAAATGTGAAATTGG
Source organism: Larix sibirica (assembly GCA_004151065.3). Lineage (NCBI taxonomy): Eukaryota > Viridiplantae > Streptophyta > Pinopsida > Pinales > Pinaceae > Larix > Larix sibirica. Next base: position 57,283 of record NWUY0300002047.1, on the reverse strand, counting down.
AAACTGTTATGGTGTTAACTATCCAAGTTTATTATAGAAGCGAGATTCACTCTTTTGCCAAATTCTCAAGTCTTGAGAAATCCAGTTGTCAGAATGTTCACTTGCTAAGCCCAATGCCTATTCAGAATTTTCTTGTATTGAATCTCCAAGTCATTGAAGGCATATGAAATCGCTGTAGGTTCCTTTGCCAATTCCTTTGTTCAAGACTCATTATCAACACTATATGCAAAATGCTTAGCAAAAGGTGCCAAAGAAGTCTTTCAGAAACATTATTCCTGTTGATTAAGTTCTGGACATTCTTAGGACGTTCACTTTTGTCAAACACAAAATCCAATTCAAATTTCTGTAGCTCTGTTTGTTTATGAGGAGTAGAATTTGATTTTCCTGTAGCCAATTGTTAAGTTAAGTTATGTTAAGAGTGTGCCCTGCTCTGTTTTATCCATTTCTTGCAATTTGAATGCTTAATTGTAACCAATCTATAATCTTTCATAAGAGTCTATGTTACATGAAAAATATTCAGTATGGATCGTTGTGAGGATTAAAATTCTTGCAGAAATTCTGTGACCATGCTTAGAGAAAAATGCAATGGAAAACCACTGTTAGAATGTCCTAGCTAATGGTTTCTTAACCAAAGCGTTGAACGGATATATACTTTTCTGGTAGTATTTTTCCTTAGAAGTTTGTCTCCGGTTTAGCTATGCGTCATTTGAATATCTTGTAGAAGGCCAACTCCATTGTATACACACAATATGATTGAAGAAATGTTGAAACCACCTAGCTTGAATAATAGCAAAACGTTTTAGTATATCATGGTTTAATATGAAATTGGGAATATTTGAACTCAGGAGTTGAATAATATTTAAGAACAGGCCTAAGACCATTGGTTACCCGTAGCCTTCGCGTCATTAATCTCTTTTATAACTTGAAGGATATCTCAAGTTCATGGTGCACATAGAGCATTAGCATTAGTGGTATCGGATGCAAATCCGTGTGTTAACTGAGTTCAAGAGTGAATATTGGCCCTTGTGAAATGGGAATTCCTTATGGCCAGGTTTCTTGAAACCCTGTTTTTCCATCTTGTGTGGGTCGCTACAGAAAACTATGACTTTTAGTAGCGCCCCTGTTTTTCCATTTTGTGTGGTTCGCTATAGAAAACTCCGACTTTCGGTAGTGTCCCTGTTTCCTATTCTGTATGAAGGTTGCTACCAAAAGTTAGCACTTCCGGTAATGTCTCTGTTTTCTGATTTGAATGGGCCACTACTGAAAACTACCATTTTCAGTAGCATGTGGAGATTGTGTATATTATATGCAGTAAGCAATCTTAAAAATATATATGCAGTTTTAATTATACCCAGTTGCATATAAAAAAAATTCAGGTGCATTTTTGGGTGTTAGTGACGGGGATCGTCACTGAGTGGTATCAGAGCAAGGTTTCAATAATTGGTCTTTGGGGAAATTGTAGTGACTAGATGTCACTAGCATAGTTTTAATGTTGAAATTTTTCGGTGTGTCCATTTAAAATTTTCAAAATGAAATTATTATGCATGATGGAAATTAATTTTTATGCATATGTATATTTATGTTGTTAGGCACTGACAAAAGTTGAGGAATTTTAGATTGTTAGCCACAACCGGAAATTGCAGGTTGCCATAAAAATTTCAAATTTCCCACTTATTAAACAAACCGTGGGAAATGGCTAGTGAGCCAGAATTGTCCATTATGGCCGGTGAAATGGGAAATGATGATCATAGAACATAGTCAAATGATCACAGAAATGAACATAATGAATTGGGGGCAAAGTAAATGCTCCAAGCCTTGAGAAGGATACAAACTGAAAATAAAAGACTTTTGCATAATCAAGAACATCAGACTCAAGTGAATATGCAGGTACTCCAAAATTTGATTCAACTACAAAATCAAATGCACCATGTGTCTGCATTATTGGTAAATGAGGAACATGGAGAATCTATGAGGAGTCATTCAGAGAGGCTTCATCACTCTAGGGACAAAGATGCTAGTAAAATGGGGCAACACTCTCAGGTAAAATCTAGTGAGAGACATTATAAAAAGTAGCATTATGAAGAAAAATCATATTATTTTTTTGACCAGAACCGGAAAAGAAGGCACGAAGAAGACCCATTACAGGGTGAACTTTGGAAACTGAAACCTCCCACCTTCAATGGGGGAGAAAACAGGAGAAACTGCTGAAATGTGGTTACTGGAAATGAAGAAGTATATGTAGCTACATAATTATTCAGATAACCAGGAAGCTAGAATTGCAATATTCAACTTACAAGGCAAATCCTACTCGTGGTGAGAGAAATTGAAACAAATGAAAGGAATTGATGAAAGGCAAATTTCCCGGGACATATTTCAAAAATATTTTAAGCATGAATATTTATCTCATCAATGCTATGATAAGAAGATGCAAGAGTTCTTTAAACTCAAGCTGGGAGCATGTCCATGGAGGAATATGAAAGAAGATTCTTGGAATTGTTGAAATATGAAGATTTTATTCATGATGAGAAGGTGATAATATAAAGGTTCTTGAGTGGGATGGCATCAATCTACAGGGATAAAATTTCATATGATGAACCCCGCATATTAAAAGAGACTATCCGTAAATCCAAATGTCTATATGAGTAGAATAAAGGCAAGCATGACATGCATAAAGCTTGGAAAAGCAAAATTAAAGACAAGCAGAATCAGAGAAAGAAGGGGCCCAAACTATTTGAAACCCGAGGAAATCAAGCTCAATATTCCAAAGAGCAGCCAGGTGAATCAAAGATGGCTGAAAATGCAAGGTCAAGGCAGCCAAATCAAATTAAGTGTTGGAATTGTGGTGGTGACCATTATGCAAAAATATGTCCAAACCAAATCAAATTAAGTGTTGGAATTGTGGTGGTGACCATTGCGCAAAAATATGTCCAAAGAAAACAAACAAAGGGGGCAACATTCATAAAGTACAAGAGGCCACTACAATTGAGGATGTAGCCATAAGCATGCCTTAGATTTATGAAGCCTTGGATAACAAGCAAGCAGACCACCAGACAACAATGATTGAAATTGAAGGTAAAATAAATGATNTGTACATGTTGTAAATATTAAGCTAAGTAGCCTGTAGGCTGGAACATGTGACCATCTACATGCATAGTTTTATTTGATAATTAAAAACATATAACTTGATAATTAAAAACACATAACTGGTTGCACATGAGGCGGAGCGCTAAAAGAGTATGGTGGACCAATTCATTCACCAACGAGAGTAAGGGGTTATGGAGAGGACCCACGAGCCAAGTTAGATGACCCTGGTCTTAAAAGCCAAAAAGTGACTTTTATATGTTTAAAAGTAATCCTTTTTTAAATCCCCTTAAACTTTGTTTAAGCCTTAATCATGGCTTAGAACCTAAGTGGGTGCTTAAGTGACCAATTCATATGAGTGGGTGGTGGTCTCTTGGGAGAGAGCCCACGTGGGTCAAAAGTTTCATGCAAAACAAAACTAAGGTTGGAGGAGGAAATTCGATTACATGTGTACCCTAACACTTTTGGAAACCAAGCTCTAGAAATTGAATGGTACGAACTACCAGAGAAAAATTTGAAGCCTAAAACCTTGTTAAAACCATACGATTTTGCTCATTATTGGTGGAGGTTGGGTGACTCTGCCTGTGAGCAATGACCAAAGAATGGTGGTTGGTGTTGGTCTTTTTTAGTAGAAATTTTGGCATTGATGTCATGGTGCGTATGTATGGGTTGATCCATGGCTGTGCTTGATGAATTTACATTGGGAGAAGGATTGCAATATTTAAAATTGAATTGGTTGTAGCCATGTTCTGGTTTTATTCCTTGAATTTTTGCTGCTGGTGTGGGATTGGGTGAATGCTCAGTTGTTTCAGGGAAAAATCTTGAGTGGTCTTGGTGAATTTCTTGGTCCTAGCTTCGGGGTGGCATCTGCGTTGAGAGTATTGGGGCTCAATGTGCCTATGGCTAGGAGGAGCATGCCTCACAGGTAGCTAGATACACCATTCAAGCAAATTTTAGATAAATTTTCTGCAGAAATTTCTATTACAAGTTAATGTTCTTGGGAAATTGATGGAAATCCAATTATGATTTGAATTCAATTGTTTTGCCTAATTAATTTCTGTTATGTTCCGTGGAATGAATTAATTCTGTCATATTCTGTGGAATGAATTAATTTCATATTGTTTACACTTCCTTATTTATTAATTAATACTAAATGCAGATGATGAGAGGGCAACCCTCTTACAGGGCACACTTTTCCCTGGTTTGAAAATTCACTGTTTATTTATTAATGGATGAAAAGGGCGTGACCTTTTGCTTTTGTATTTACATTTATATATAATGTTGGTGTTTGATGAGGGGCATGTTTTTTTTGGTTTTTGCATATTACATGTGTATGGAGGAGAAGGGCACAACTCCAATCCTTCTTGCATTTGGTTGCAAGCTTGTTGCCATGATATATTATATATATTTACCTTCTTATTGGAGTTGAGTGGGAGAGCATCTACCCTCTCCTAGATTGACTGTTGCTTGGAGGGAATTGCCTTCTCTTTTTGGTTGGCATCTATCTATTCATTTGATAACGCTTGAAGGGCATTGTCTTTCCCTTAAAGTTAGATTATTGTTTATTGTGTTGTAGGGAAACCAAATGATGAAGGCATTGCCTTTTCTATAGGAAGTTAATTTTCTTTAATTGTTTTGAGCAGTGGCTCTTTGGATTGCTTGTAAAATTATATAGTTTTCTTGGTAAATAATAAGTGAGTGCGAACCCTTCTGAAGGGTGTAGCCGTGGCTATTGCATTATTGGTATTTGAAATATATGTATATATTGTCCATTTGCTCGGAGAATGAGGGCACAACCTCTCATGCTTGGATTGTGTTGATAATATATATATTCATAGCATGCATAAATTTTATATAACAATCAAAAGGATGGAAGTGTTGCATTCCAAGCCTTAAATAATAGAGGATTTATGTGTATTCATTTTCTAGGTCTTGGGAAAACTTGAGATTGGGTAGAAGTGATAACACCAAATCCTTTATGAAAACTGGGAATCTAGTATGACTAATTATAAAGTCAAATGTGAAATTGGAAACTGTTATGGTGTTAACTATCCAAGTTTATTATAGAAGCGAGATTCACTCTTTTGCCAAATTCTCAAGTCTTGAGAAATCCAGTTGTCAGAATGTTCACTTGCTAAGCCCAATGCCTATTCAGAATTTTCTTGTATTGAATCTCCAAGTCATTGAAGGCATATGAAATCGCTGTAGGTTCCTTTGCCAATTCCTTTGTTCAAGACTCATTATCAACACTATATGCAAAATGCTTAGCAAAAGGTGCCAAAGAAGTCTTTCAGAAACATTATTCCTGTTGATTAAGTTCTGGACATTCTTAGGACGTTCACTTTTGTCAAACACAAAATCCAATTCAAATTTCTGTAGCTCTGTTTGTTTATGAGGAGTAGAATTTGATTTTCCTGTAGCCAATTGTTAAGTTAAGTTATGTTAAGAGTGTGCCCTGCTCTGTTTTATCCATTTCTTGCAATTTGAATGCTTAATTGTAACCAATCTATAATCTTTCATAAGAGTCTATGTTACATGAAAAATATTCAGTATGGATCGTTGTGAGGATTAAAATTCTTGCAGAAATTCTGTGACCATGCTTAGAGAAAAATGCAATGGAAAACCACTGTTAGAATGTCCTAGCTAATGGTTTCTTAACCAAAGCGTTGAACGGATATATACTTTTCTGGTAGTATTTTTCCTTAGAAGTTTGTCTCCGGTTTAGCTATGCGTCATTTGAATATCTTGTAGAAGGCCAACTCCATTGTATACACACAATATGATTGAAGAAATGTTGAAACCACCTAGCTTGAATAATAGCAAAACGTTTTAGTATATCATGGTTTAATATGAAATTGGGAATATTTGAACTCAGGAGTTGAATAATATTTAAGAACAGGCCTAAGACCATTGGTTACCCGTAGCCTTCGCGTCATTAATCTCTTTTATAACTTGAAGGATATCTCAAGTTCATGGTGCACATAGAGCATTAGCATTAGTGGTATCGGATGCAAATCCGTGTGTTAACTGAGTTCAAGAGTGAATATTGGCCCTTGTGAAATGGGAATTCCTTATGGACAGGTTTCTTGAAACCCTGTTTTTCCATCTTGTGTGGGTCGCTACAGAAAACTATGACTTTTAGTAGCGCCCCTGTTTTTCCATTTTGTGTGGTTCGCTATAGAAAACTCCGACTTTCGGTAGTGTCCCTGTTTCCTATTCTGTATGAAGGTTGCTACCAAAAGTTAGCACTTCCGGTAATGTCTCTGTTTTCTGATTTGAATGGGCCACTACTGAAAACTACCATTTTCAGTAGCATGTGGAGATTGTGTATATTATATGCAGTAAGCAGTCTTAAAAATATATATGTAGTTTTAATTATACCCAGTTGCATATAAAAAAAATTCAGGTGCATTTTTGGGTGTTAGTGACGGGGATCGTCACTGAGTGGTATCAGAGCAAGGTTTCAATAATTGGTCTTTGGGGAAATTGTAGTGACTAGATGTCACTAGCATAGTTTTAATGTTGAAATTTTTCGGTGTGTCCATTTAAAATTTTCAAAATGAAATTATTATGCATGATGGAAATTAATTTTTATGCATATGTATATTTATGTTGTTAGGCACTGACAAAAGTTGAGGAATTTTAGATTGTTAGCCACAACCGGAAATTGCAGGTTGCCATAAAAATTTCAAATTTCCCACTTATTAAACAAACCGTGGGAAATGGCTAGTGAGCCAGAATTGTCCATTATGGCCGGTGAAATGGGAAATGATGATCATAGAACATAGTCAAATGATCACAGAAATGAACATAATGAATTGGGGGCAAAGTAAATGCTCCAAGCCTTGAGAAGGATACAAACTGAAAATAAAAGACTTTTGCATAATCAAGAACATCAGACTCAAGTGAATATGCAGGTACTCCAAAATTTGATTCAACTACAAAATCAAATGCACCATGTGTCTGCATTATTGGTAAATGAGGAACATGGAGAATCTATGAGGAGTCATTCAGAGAGGCTTCATCACTCTAGGGACAAAGATGCTAGTAAAATGGGGCAACACTCTCAGGTAAAATCTAGTGAGAGACATTATAAAAAGTAGCATTATGAAGAAAAATCATATTATTTTTTTGACCAGAACCGGAAAAGAAGGCACGAAGAAGACCCATTACAGGGTGAACTTTGGAAACTGAAACCTCCCACCTTCAATGGGGGAGAAAACAGGAGAAACTGCTGAAATGTGGTTACTGGAAATGAAGAAGTATATGTAGCTACATAATTATTCAGATAACCAGGAAGCTAGAATTGCAATATTCAACTTACAAGGCAAATCCTACTCGTGGTGAGAGAAATTGAAACAAATGAAAGGAATTGATGAAAGGCAAATTTCCCGGGACATATTTCAAAAATATTTTAAGCATGAATATTTATCTCATCAATGCTATGATAAGAAGATGCAAGAGTTCTTTAAACTCAAGCTGGGAGCATGTCCATGGAGGAATATGAAAGAAGATTCTTGGAATTGTTGAAATATGAAGATTTTATTCATGATGAGAAGGTGATAATATAAAGGTTCTTGAGTGGGATGGCATCAATCTACAGGGATAAAATTTCATATGATGAACCCCGCATATTAAAAGAGACTATCCGTAAATCCAAATGTCTATATGAGTAGAATAAAGGCAAGCATGACATGCATAAAGCTTGGAAAAGCAAAATTAAAGACAAGCAGAATCAGAGAAAGAAGGGGCCCAAACTATTTGAAACCCGAGGAAATCAAGCTCAATATTCCAAAGAGCAGCCAGGTGAATCAAAGATGGCTGAAAATGCAAGGTCAAGGCAGCCAAATCAAATTAAGTGTTGGAATTGTGGTGGTGACCATTATGCAAAAATATGTCCAAACCAAATCAAATTAAGTGTTGGAATTGTGGTGGTGACCATTGCGCAAAAATATGTCCAAAGAAAACAAACAAAGGGGGCAACATTCATAAAGTACAAGAGGCCACTACAATTGAGGATGTAGCCATAAGCATGCCTTAGATTTATGAAGCCTTGGATAACAAGCAAGCAGACCACCAGACAACAATGATTGAAATTGAAGGTAAAATAAATGAT
>NWUY0300002047.1:6438-33006 GCA_004151065.3 Larix sibirica | reverse complement strand
TCACATTAATTCTGTTGGAATGTCAAATCTCACAGTTGTTCTGCGGGAGCCGAACCCCATGAGGGCCACCCGTGCAAAGGAAGATGCAAAACTGAGCGAGTTTTAGAAAGAACTGGTACAGCTGGCTGCAGTCATTAAAGGCGATCACATTCTCAAAAGTGTTTCAACAGAAATTGGGAATTGTATGAATGTGAAAGAAGCAAATGATTAAACGACACCATCCAAGTGGAAACATTCCATTAGCTCTATGAGCGAGGAATATAGCCAACATGGATGGTTATGCTTCTCCACAGTGAAATGCATATGGCATAATTAAGTTGGTAATATAGATTTTTCAAGAAGCAATGTGAAGTTAATCTTTGACAAATGTCTTTCTTTATGGTTTAAGGATGATTGAAAATAATAAAATAATGAGATAACTAACACATTCAATATTAATATGAAATAAATCTTTATACCACTAAGATCATAAACGACCACATGTTAGAAAAAAGAATAAGGGAAAATTCTAATGGTTTCTTTTATCATTATTGGTTTGATTGATATCATGCAATTTTTTTTTATGTTTTTAAGAAAATAAAGTCTTTCTTCAAAATTACAGGCAAGGTTGTAAATATAGATGAATGAAAGTTTCATTACAAATGCATTTTTATTTTTTGCAGCAATGTTAAAAGAGATAGGCGTCCACAGGCATCTCACTACCATGCCACTATATCGTTGAGGTTTGAATGATGTTGACAGTGCCATGCGTTGCTATTACTTCAAGATGCCTAAAACCTAATTGTCACATTACCCGACCTTAATAAAGGAGATGAGATTGCTAAGGTGATAAGTACATAAAAGATTATTAAGCCCACGCCAAGTTGCCAGAAGAAGTTAGAATCACCGTGGTTGCAGAAAATCTGCCACAAGAACCCGAGATCATTAAAGAAGCCCTAATCTAATCACCGTTGAAAATCACGAGATTGTAGAAGAGATCACAGAAGCATGAACGCCAAACGGTAGAAGAAGGATATTGCACTTGAGATTGAATGTGCCAACCCATTGAAGAGTTATGGTATGGATAAAGTCAGTGGTTCTCATCTAATTTGCCACTATAATTGCAGAAGCAACCAAATTAGATTGCATTTTAAATTATAGTAGCATGATTCTCGGCAGTATTGGACTTTCATGTATCGAAATTCAGAATAATTTCTAATATTCGGTGTAGGTGTATTTCGGGTTTCATTAGTGGACAATTAAATTTTGGAAATCAATTTAAAAAATGAAATTTTAATTATTTAAACACTACAAAATATAAATAACACTCAATTTCATACTTCCTAACTATTAATATTTCTCCAACAAATACCGTTTTACTTTCTTATTAAAATAATTATTAATAACTAGTTGTGGTCTCTCACAATGTTTTTGTTTTTTAATTAGTAATTTTAGTTGTAAATAACATGTGTGATGTGCATTTATGGTATATTCTTGTATATTTGATTAAAAGTATTATTTATAAGAAGTCTACTTCCGTATTTTATCCGTATTGGATTTTTTTATTACCTATTTTCTCCGTATCGAATCGTACTCGTATCCGTATTCGTACTCGAATTATGCTACTATGCCTTTTTTATAAAGGTGACCTCCACATCTTCTTACTAAATAGGGTATTCTGTAAAGGTTGATGTTTGTGCTTTTGTTTCTTATACAACATCCATATATTAATGCATCGACCCTGTCCAAAAACACAGACTCTCGATAGATATGAGATCTCTGCAATACTGTGGTTGAATGCGTGGGTTGTCTTCTTAATACATCGACCCCTGGTCATCAAAAACACCTTCTATGTGTTTTTGTTTCATTTGGATTGTTTTTCTTGTCGAATGCGCTATGCTTGTAGTGGATCTGTTTTCTCTTTCTCGGTGGAATGCGTAAGCATCCTTGATCTGTTGTTCAAATCATCTTTTTCTCTGAGTGCATGATTGCATTCTGGTAGTCTGATTGCATTTTTGCGTTTCGGTTTTTAACATTCCGGAGTTCTTTGTTAATTACGTAGGAGAAATCGGAAATCGATCTTCTCGGTCAGAATCTTGTGGTGTTGTTTCAGCGTTCTCCACATGTTCGTAGTTACCCGCGAAATCTCTGCGAGATGCCAGTCCTCTCTCTTTTGTAATCTTTGTTTGTGATTTTAGTTTCGGCGATCTCCTTTTGTTCATTTTAGTTGTCTATGTGCGTCTTTTGTTATCTCTGTTTGTTGTTTTAGGTTCGGCGATCTCCTTCCGTTCGGTTTAGTTGTCTCTGTGCGTTGTGGTTTGTTTCGGCGATCTCCACCACCGATTTCGGAGGAGATTCCAGTGTGTATTTAGTTCGTGGAAGTAGGGTACTTACCTACAACCTTGTGTAACGTGGATCCTCCTATTTTTCTTTGTCTTACACATTTTAATAGTTGTTCACATATGTTAGAATAACAATTTGTTTTATTTTATATTTCGTGAAGCATATATAGTTGTTCGTATATTTGTTATACTTTATGAATTATATTTAAAAAGTAAGATATAAGACTCTTGTAAACAATCGACTTATACCCTTGGGATTCATGCATATACCCCACACACACATATACATATATATTTTAGTGTTATAATTCACATGCACTTATTTTGCTTATATGTGTTTATATAGCATTAGATGTTATAATAATAATTAGATGGTAGCTTTGAAATCAAATATATATAAATTTTCCTATGCGATTTGAAATTATAAAATCTCCATGAATAAATTAATGAGCATTAAATCAATTGATAGGTAATAGTCTTTAGGAATGTTATTTTTTTCACTCACTTCTATGAAATCATGAAATTAATAGAAGTGAATTATTTTTATATACTTTAACTTTTGTTAAAAATTATTGGGAGTATGACATACAAAGATGATGAATACATTGCATTTTTAGGATCTCACTGTCACTGGCATAACAACACCTAATTTTTGGTGGGTTGGATGATTGAATTCTCTTTTCTTTTCAAAATAATCTTATATTTTGGAGTAAGTTATTATTCTAAACATGTTATGTAAGCTTGACTATTCCATACATCACCAACCACCATCCATGCATTGCATATTCATCTCTTGTTAAATGACTCATTTTCCACTTTCAATGCTTGCATTTGATTGAAATTACTACAATATACTTCCACTAAACTCACTAAGCTCGCATACTACAAGTTTCAAACTAGAAAGACACCGTAAAGCAATGTGTTTGTCTTTCCACCCAACACGTTGATCTAGAATATTACAAAAATATTCCTACCAATGATGTATTTTTCCTCTAAAGAATCATATAATGAACTGCCAAAAGAAAATATTTGAAGAGAAATGAAAATGTCACAAGGTAAAGTAGAAAGAAATGGAAATTGAAGTCAAAGATTGTAGCCTAAGTTAAAATGCATTTCCTAACAACCACATAATACTACTATTGTCCCTCTTAAAAATTCCTATAGATGTAATAATCAATAGTAATTATAACCAACCATGTATTTTACTTTACATGATGTTTGCATAAGCAATGCATGGAAGGTGATGTGTGTGGAAGAAACACATGGAAGGTACTAGGTACAACATTAAACAAGAATGAGCTACATAGCAGTGAGTCCCTTCTTAGATGATTTGGATTTAAGTTGAAGTGCTTGAGTTTAGTTAACCCAACTAGGTTGGTCTTTTGGCCCTCCCTATGTGTAATATATTGGAGATTTGTTATTCCTTCCATACTACATACATTTATCTTTGGATATGCACACCCCCACATAACACTACCGAATTCAACAAACAAGTTCCTCATTACAAAATGGACTCATTCGATATTAGGATATGTATTCATACATTGTCTATATTAGTTTTTAAAAAATGATAAAGTTGATGTATTAATTTATAATGACAAGTGATGAAAAGTGATGACTCTCCTAGTGTAAAACAAAGCTAGTGCATTACTTTCTAATGAAAAGTGTGATAGGTCGCGTCCTCTCCAACTACTAATTTCACTTGTACCTATGAAACCTACTGTGAACCATTTTACATGCTCTCTACATCTACCAATTTCACTTGTCCCTATGACACCTACTTGACCAATTTTCCATGTTTTCTACATCTATTCTCTTATTGAGGTAAACTAGTTCTTGCATGCATTCTATATTAATTGTGTTATGAGAAAAAAATATTTTTATCTATGTTCCAAATATAATTCATATATTGAGATCAAAATTCAAAAACATGCTCTCTACATGTACCGATTTTGCTTGTCCCTATGACATCTACTTGAATAATTTTCCATGCTCTCTACATCAATTCTCTTATCAAGGTAAACTAGTTCTTGCATGTATTCCATAACTGTGTTAAGTGGTAGAAAGAGTTGTACCTATATTCTAAATATAAATCATAGATCAATATGAAATGCCAAAAAATACAACATAATTGATACAATGAAGAAGTGAGGTATCAATCCATGAGTGTTAAGCGAGCACTTTACCATCTGTGCTACAACCCCATATTAATACATTGTTTAATATTTCAATACTAAATAAAATTGATCATAAAATAAAGAGATGCTTACTGATTCACCATGAATCGATGTCATGTTTTAATGGGTGGTCTTCAAAAGGATGGTATATGGGAAGAAAAATACTATCACCATCATTGGGGATCAAACCTCGATCACTCATGTTGAGGGCATGTATTTTGAAATATTTATCCAAAAAACTTAATTTGCCTAACTATATTGGCAAGTGGTTAGCTTTTAATATCATAAATCTTCCACATTGTTATATTGTTGACCAAATCGCGACCTCACAATCGACAGGGGTTCACCAACTATTGACACATACCGCAGTATCCTTGGNTTTGGAGCCATTTGGAAGCAGTTGAGTCAATACTAGTCTAAGGGTCGAATTGGTCAAAATTGGCAATTTTTCCTAGTTTTTGCAAATTCTTAAAAAGGGACACTACATAGTAACCATCATAAATCATTTACACATATGTAGATATATGAGTTAGCGATGTTATTTATAATTGCAACACAAATTTTTATATGCTTTATATGATTTTTGAAAATGATGGGAATTATTAATGAGAGTTTATATGTGGAGATAAACTGTCATTGATATAACTGGGTCGAGTTATAAGTGTGTGAATATGACTGTTAGATTGGGAAAGAAGTATAAATCCCAATAATATAATCATGATAGACAATTATATAATTCTTAATGTTATAAAATAAATTATATCAATTATTAGCTATTATTCAGTATAGTGAAATTTTTTAAAAATTTCCACATTTTTGTATTTTGGGGATCAACTTTCAAATAAAGTTACCTAGAATTACACCCTTATTGGATCCATCTACACTACTCGTTTTCCATTGATGTTGACTCACAAAACCCCCCTCTTCTCATGGCAGTCATTTTTCCTAGTTCTTCCTTTTTCATTTGATTGCCCCAATCTCTGAAGATTCTACTTGCTTTAGTATTCCATATGATGTAGTGAGGTCATGACCCCCTACAATATTACACACAAACAATGGATACTACTACATTTGGGGTTGAAATTTGACATTTGAACCAACATTTGTTGAAAAAAATTGAAATTAAAATCCCTTGAAAAAATTGTGAAATTGCTATTTTTTCTTAAATTTTTCCTTAACACATGTTCCTTTAGAGAATTTAAGAAATTTTTTCTTTGTAAGGTTCGAAAATTTATATTAATTTAGAAAATATAAAGCTGTACAGAGCCATTTCAGATTTGATTCATGTCCAAACATATATCTGTCCTAGACCCCAACTCATAATGTCTACTAGTGATATAAAAAAAAAAACCAAGCTAACAGACTATCATAAAATAAAAACCAGTTCCCCCACAGGCCAGGGGTTATGGCCTCAATATCATAAAAAAACCAGTCCTGCCAAATAACCAAAAACATAACCCAAACAAAGTAACAACTATCCATCATCATAAACCAAGACATGAGAGGGGCCTGCATTTGAGTTCTCCCACTTTACCTCCGAGTTGACGGTCATAGGACACCGTCTGTACATGAGTTGTGTGTCATTAAGTCGGTCTGGTGGAGGGTTTCTAAAGGTTTTCCTTGTATATGCACGAGCAGGAATGTCCAAGTTAGCGTTGATGCATGCCACTTTAATTCAGTGGTTCCTTGCTAGGGTGTGCAACCCAACCTCCAATTCCTCTATGTGTACCGCCATGGAAGGCACCTCAGGATTATCTATGAACTGCCCTTGAATGCAATCGGTCATGGCCATGTCCAGAAGGGTCTTCATGATCTAGAAAACCCCCAAGGTATTCCTATGGCGGGTCTCTCTGGTGTGAGAAGACCCCGAATAGACGTCAAATCCTCCACCATATAACCAAAATTTTCCACAAAATACTCAGCTTCTAATTTGCAACTGATCTGCTGCAAAAAATTTTCCTTATGGATTGTGCGCATGCGAGCAGTAGGATGAATTTCATTCTCGAAGAACCCCCGAATCTTCCCCATTTTTTTAAGAGCACGTGACATATGCCACCTCTAAGGGCCATTGGTCATTTTCTTCTTTGTAACCTTCATTCTCGCCATTCTTCCAGCCCGAGAAGCAAGTAACCAGAATGACGAGTCTCGTTTTGAATTCCCGAACCAGGAAACAAGAGCACAATTAAAAGTCTTGGTCTGATGGCCCTGGAATTTACCCCAGTAAGCACCTTCAAACTGGTGCTGGAACCGATACCAACATTTCCAAAGACGTCGATAGTCCTCATAAATTTGTCTCTCATCATGATGAAAACCAACCTGGGAATCCATGAAGGCTCACACAAGCGAGATGACATCAACTCGTACATGAAATCCAAGGCAACTTCCATAATCATGATCCATGCTTAAACACTAACGCATGCTCATCCTTTGCTGAGGGACTATAACCTCAATACGGATGCCATGCACCCCCTTGCATGTGCTGGCCCACCTGGCATTCTTGGAGTTATTCATTGCGAGTGGTGTCGACATGCTACTGGCACCGGTCATGGGGAAGATAATTTAAGAACTTAACATTGCTTAAGTGATGTATTATTCCATTACACATTCCTTTATATGGGAATGCGATTATATGTCACCTATGCGACGCTTCAGGATTTTCTTTTAATCGACAATTACTTTATACTTTCGATGTGTCTATTGATAAAAAAAATTCCACTCCATTGAAAAGAAAGTTGCAGAAAATAAAACAACCCTTTTTCTCTAAAGAGTCGTGAGTATGTGACATAATACTACAAGTAAATTTTTCTACCCATGATAAAAAAAAAAAATATTTGGTTAAAATTTGCTAATACCATTTTATTTCCCTATTTGTGAAATTATTTGAATGTATTCTTATTGTACTAATGAATGGGTTGAATATGTTGTTGAAGTAGAAAACAATTTGAAATAACACTAACATGATAATTGGTGCATATAACTAATTGACTTATATAAAGTTTGTAATCAATGAAGTGTTGGATCTCACCACAAATGTCGATCTTGAGGAATGCAATTATTTTGCACACACAAACAATAATGAGAAACCATCTCAGAACCATCCCAAAATTCCTGATATTGGTGTTGGGAAGTGTTATTTCCCTTGCACAAAATGCAAAGGCATAAAGAGAAAGAAGAATTAAAATGTCAAAAACTAGGAAACATTGTTTAAAGCACATGCGACTAAAAGGGGAACCCAATATCACCCCTTGGTAAGATAAGAAAAACATGTTTTTGTCAATTTTTATTAGTTTTAAATGTCTAAATATTTAGAAGATATTATTTACTTGTAATTACAAAGAGAAAAGTGCCCATGCCTAGAATTCCTAATGTTATGTAATTCATAATAGAGATGGTGAGGGTCTCATTCATGATACTAATATTATTGAGAATAAAGGGATAAATAGGTTGATCCATGACACCTTTGTTGCCTTGGATGAGACCTATGGATGAGATCTATAATCTATTAATGGTGTGTACCTCTTATTGATAAAGTACAAACCTTTATACAAAAACTCAAAGACAAGTNCTGATAAGTTATCAAAGCTGGCGATTGAAGGTGAAGAAGGCATTTTATTTTGGGAGGATGTCTATGAGGATAGGGTGGTGGATTCTGACTCACTTTATTTTCTTTTTTAAGTTATTCATGAAAATATGTATGACTGTTTATAATCCATGGATATCAGTCCACTCTGCAAATTTTAAATTTTGAAGTGAAAGAAAGTATCTTACTTCATGGTCTTTCTGATATATTGTAACATCTTTTGATAAATATCTGTACTACTTGATTCAGCCATAATTAAATAGCAGTAGTATATTTTTTTTGGGGGAAAAAAAATGATGGCCAAGGCGAATTCTGTCTCTCATCATGACGTGTTGACATGTTAAGCCTGCCACGGACACTTGTTTAGCACCTTACAGTAAGAAGTACCGCTCTAACTGATGCCAAGGCACGTCAGAAAACTGTAAACTATGGCATATATTCACAGGTCGAGGGAATATTAACAGAGACGCAGCTTGCCAGCGTCAACACGCAGCTAGAGCGGGAGATAGGACACGACAGGGAGTCGACAGTCAAGAAAACAAAAACGCATACACAAACCTTTGTTGCTCTGGATGAGACCTTTGGATGAGATCTATAATCTATTAATGGTGTGTACCTCTTATTGATAAGGTACAAACCTTTATACAAAAACTCAAAGACAAGTCTTATCTATGTTATTTTGTTGTTGGTTAACTTGAAGGTACATAATGGTATTTCAAACACATGTATGACATAGATCCTAAGGTATGCAAGATGATTCTATATATAAATATAATTTATTGTCTTTTTTGTGATGGTAATATATAGGTCCTTAATATCCACTATTTAGTACATTAATTTATTTTTTCTTGTAAATTGTTATGTGGTATTCTCTTACAATCGTCAAATACTTTACCTTGCACATATTGAGAATTGTGTGTCATTATGAAAAATATTGGATTGGAGTGTCACACAATTGATGCACGTTGTAATGACCATATTATATATTATGGATAACATGAAACAAATGATGAATACTCTGATTGTGAAATTAGTAGATATCAAACTAGAATCATATAACAAATAAGGTGACCCACAAAGTTCTTTGTCATATCCCCATAATTCCACATTTCAAGCGATTGTTTAGATACAAAAAAAAGACATAGTTTATGAATTATCATGCAAAAAAGAGAAGTGAATATTTGTTATGCAAATGCCTGGATATGGTTCTACATCCAAATGCATGGATATGGTTCTACATTGAGGGATATCGAGGAAATATAGCCCATTTTTAAAGAAGAAATTTGTGATGTTAGACTTTCAATGTCAACTAATGGTGTCCATCCATTTGAAGAGATAAGATCCATTGACCGAGTTTAACCAGTATTTTATAAACAATAATCTTCCTTGGATATCAATAAAGAAGGATCATGTCCATCCATTTCAAGAGATAAGATCCATTGACTAAGTTTAGACAGTATTTTATAAACAATAATCTTCCTTGGATATCAATAAAGAAGGATCATGTAGTGAAAAATAGATTCTCTTAGGTTCATGAGAAGCTACTGCAAGTCTCTCCAGTAGCTTCTCATCAATAGCTTTGATAGTCTGTCCAGTAGCTTCTCATCAGTAGCTTTGATAGTTTAGCCAGTATTGTATAAACAATAATCTTCCTAGGATAGATTCTCTTAGGTTCATGAGAAGCTACTGATGAGAAGCACAGCATTAGGCACCAAGAAGCCACCCTGTTGACCTAGTGATTGAGTAAACCCTATAACATTGAGAATGTTCAAAGGTAAGGCGTCTGGAAAGATTTGGTCATAAGGAGAAAGAGAACGTCCATGACGAACCATGAAGCGGGCCATTTTCTTAGCAGTATCAAGCACGTTAAAACATTATGACATATGATTAAATGAAAAACGGTCGGGACGTGAAAGAGATGAATCAACCGGAAGACCCGAGCAGTCGATCAGGAAGACAATATCGACCGACTTCGAAAGACACCTCGAATATAATAATTCATCAAGCATAGTGGCAAGGGGAGTGGAATCAACTCAGTTCTTTGGCTTCCTCACCCTCTCTCCTCTCTCGCCAGTATGTACAAAAAGGAACAATACCAAGCAGACTGTAAAAAAACAAAATCTAAATCACGACGTCCACAATCAAAACTCATACTAACTGCAGAAAACAAGGTATGAATCGGAACCTTCCCTGCTCAAGCTCAAGCTCAATCTCCCTGCTAGTGATTCATTTTCGGCCTGTAGAAGTGTGAATTGCTCCTGCTCATTGTTGGTTTGTGCATTGTTCATAGAACCGGTTGGACGTATGATTCCTACCACCCTAACAGCTCTCTTTCCGCATGTTCATTTGCGTTGTCACTATTATCTGCGAGGTCTGCGTTTTGCGTTGTGTTGGCTGCTGCAGGAGATAATACTGCCTTTTGCCACGGCTTGTGGATTCTCTGTCGAACGTTTTTAATCTCCAACGTTTCACTCGTATGCCTTGCGGTAGGATTAGGATTTGGGTCGCGTGTCGTTTAACGTGTCAGGTCAGCTGCCTGCTCGTTGTTACTTGTTATATGCGCCTTTGTAAGCTTCACTCTGCGCTGATTTTTTTGTTGTTTTTTTATGCTGGCTGTCGAGCTGGTTCGCTGGTTTTGCCACCTGTGTGTATGCGTTTTTGTTTTCTTGACTGTCGACTCCCTGTCGTGTCCTATCTCCCGCTCTAGCTGCGTGTTGACGCTGGCAAGCTGCGTCTCTGTTAATATTCCCTCGACCTGTGAATATATGCCATAGTTTACAGTTTTCTGACGTGCCTTGGCATCAGTTAGAGCGGTACTTCTTACTGTAAGGTGCTAAACAAGTGTCCGTGGCAGGCTTAACATGTCAACACGTCATGATGAGAGACAGAATTCGCCTTGGCCATCATTTTTTTTCCCCCAAAAAAAATATACTACTGCTATTTAATTATGGCTGAATCAAGTAGTACAGATATTTATCAAAAGATGTTACAATATATCAGAAAGACCATGAAGTAAGATACTTTCTTTCACTTCAAAATTTAAAATTTGCAGAGTGGACTGATATCCATGGATTATAAACAGTCATACATATTTTCATGAATAACTTAAAAAAGAAAATAAAGTGAGTCAGAATCCACCACCCTATCCTCATAGACATCCTCCCAAAATAAAATGCCTTCTTCACCTTCAATCGCCAGCTTTGATAACTTATCAGCTTGAGAGTTAAACTCTCGGAAAATATGATCCAGCGAATATGAATTAAAAGAACTCAAATCCTGCTGAATGCGATTACACCAATAGACAAGATTCAGTACCTACAAATCAAACTCCCCAACCCATTATTAGCCGCTAGAAACCTTTCATCATCCTTTTGAATTTTAAACATGCGGCTTTGGTAGTAAGCAAAGGAATATAGCATAGGGTTGTCACCACGCTCTTTGATTCTTTGGTAAGCCCAAAGACTCGTAAGGAAATAGCGGTGGAGCTTCTCTTCTTTTATGATAATTAAAGAATATTTTGTTAATTCAAACGAGGGGGGAAAATGCTTGGCGAAAATGATAATGGGGAATTAAATTTGTTAATTCAAACAAGGGGGGAGGGCATTTTAACGAGGGGGAGAAAGGCTTTGGGAAAATGATAATGGGGAATTAAATCATGGGGAATTATTTTAATTACATTTAGATTTATAACGGTTTTTTTTATTTAATGGAATGGCAATATAACTGGAGACTCCCTTAAAATATAATTATGGAAGAATAGGGTGCACTTTGCAACGGTAAATGGATTTATAGAGATGAGAATTCTTTGAATTCGATTTTGGAGAAGGATAATTTATATGTAAGGTTTCTCGTTACACAAAAACTTGTAGATGTTGGTAAACATTTGAAACCAAGCACAAGGTCTGATTATACAGGGTGGTGGTTAGTCCACATTATATTCTCAAAGGTGTGGCGGTTATCAACCAATACTCCAACACCCCCCCCTCCGACGTAGCTCGGGGAAACTGAACTTGAGACCTCTGCTCCGATACCATGTAAGGTTTGTCGTTACACCAAAACCTGCAGATGTTGGTAAACATTTGAAACCAACCACATAGTCCCATGATCCTAGTGTGACAATTAGTCCACATTATATTCTTAGAGGTGCGGCAGTTATTCAACCAAAACTCCAACATGTTATGCTTTCTTCTGTGTAACTTGTGCAAGTGTTTATTGGTCATGAGCCATTGGTCTGTGGCAAGCTTGGTTGACATTGTGTGGAATTTTTTTTCTTCATATGAAGATGTATTTGTCACGTGGTTAAAATTTTTGCAATTAAAAAATGTGACAGTCATGCCAATTATTAAACCTATAATTTGACATTATAAATTTGTATAGGTGTAGTATGTTAGTAACTAATGCGCCCGTGGCATGGGTTCTTCTTTTAGAATTTCCAATCTAGATTTAATTCTTTTAATGGAGTAAATTTAGTTGAAGTGAAAGAATTCAATAATATTGCTTGTGCCGCTTTGTAATTAATAACAAATCCATGCAAGAGAGGGATAATTAATACAAATTCATTTTCAATGGTAGAAAAAACAAGGACAATTGACCTCCTTTACCTTGAATCAACTGATTTAGTTACCTTTCTTAAATTATATTTTGCACCCAATCAATAAATCATTTTCCAACTTTTAGGCTAGGATGATAGTTCTCAAAAGGATGTCTTCAACTCTTAGATAAGCGTCTAGGGTAGTACGAACTAGGTGAGGAAAGCATAACATAGAGGGCTTTGAAGCATAATTCCCAAAGGTAAGGCGTTGTGTAAGGTATTGTTAAAACTATATCCTCATAGATCGAAGAAGTGCAAGGTAAGTTTGATTCCAAAGGTGAGACCAAGGCATCATTCAAACACCATAACTTCCATTCCAAACTCCCTCATTTTTCATATCAATTTACATATGATATGTAACTTTAAATAATATGAGTTTTTGCGTTTATCTAGAGTTTTAAATCTCATTGTTTGCATTGTTTTATATCATTTTGACATTTGAGATGGATTTTTTTTTTTAGCGAAAAAAAGCGTACTATTGATATTCATTATTTGAATCAAACAGTACAACAATAGTTCTTTAGAGCTATGTGATCGCTATAAATCAATAATGACCAACTATTACAAAAAAGAGATTTCTGGTGCATCTCCAAACTATCAAAACTTATGTCTATGCATCCAAAAAAAAAAATATCATGATCAGGTATGGATCTCAATCCAGAAAATATATAGAGCCCTCTTTCTGAACCGAAGAATCCAGTATTTCCTCCCAGCTCAGAAATCGATAGTTTAGAATACATGCATTTTAAAGCAATTTATATTAAGTAATAAAAATTTAGTATAGATATATATTTTTATGTTTCATGATTCTCTCTTTTTGAGCAGAAGGGTTGGGTTGCAAAAAGACCCATTTTAGCTAAATCTTAAACCTCTCTTGTTTTTCTCATAATCACTCTCATTTACCTCTTTTTATTTGAAACTTCTATATCATTCTCCCCACTATCTCCATCCAATAATACCCTTTTCCAAATAGTATTATGCCAAAATAATAAGATCAAAGGTTATAATGGTGACCATACGGAGGGGGTGATGTATAAGGGCTAACTAAAACGTTCCAGGCCGGCCGGAATCTGCAGAGCAATTCTTGCCAAAATCGCAATTTGGAGTATTCACATTGTAATTTAAGCGATCTGAGTAGTTTAAAATTGGGAAATTAATTTAGAACCGTCAATTCTAATTGCTGAAATTACAAAAATACGAAAATAACAATTTCCAACGAGAATTTATATCGGTTTTATCCAAAATCGCCGCGGGGCGTTTTGGTTGTCTTTTATCCTACGCGTATGGAGGTCAATCACAGAAAAGTAGTTAAAATTTCCATACGAGGAATGAATGGGATTTGAAATTCCAGACCTGGTGTTTGGTGTGGTACAATCCTTTTCTCCACCTTGCTCAGATTGTAGAGCACGGGTTTCGCGAGTCCGATACTATGGGTGGACCCGGTGGAAAATTGACGTTGAACACCGTGCACTTGTATTTGTCTCTGCGGCTCTTGAATGTTGTCCTCTGTGACAGAAATACTCGAATCTATGGTGCCCAGCAATGGGGAGCCGTAACTTCCAGGCATCTTCTTCCCAGGAAACCCTGTTGAGCCCATGGTCGCGAATACCATTATCCTATCCCATCCTCTCGATTGTCCAAAATTCAGAAAGCTCACAACAGGGTAGGTAAAACAGCATATAGATGAATTGCACTGTACATGACGGTGGAGTTTCCATGGCCAGTGTAAATCGCCAAGAATATCATAATTTCCTCAATAGTAATGTTTTTTTCCCACCTTGACCATACACAACGTTATGAAAATATTACAGAGATTATTTTGGAGTCTACCTCCACAAATGTTTTAGGTTCACTTCCAAATAATCCGTTTCCATGTCTGAATACTGATATGGATGTTCTTTGTCTTTTCTGTCCCAGTTTCTAGGACCATGTCTGAATATTGAGTGTTTGATATGAATCGTCTTTATTAATCATGTTACCATCTCTGTTTCTTCTAGTTCCTCTTGCACCGTAAACATAAATTTCTTGACAGGCCTACTGCAGGCTATTTAACCGCTGTCGCCCCATTAAATGGCGTGCAGCAGTCTGAATAATATTTGCCGGCTAGCACACCTTAAACATAATTTTATTGTCACGCAACTGTTTACTGCAAAATACCAAACTTTTTCATCGTTTTGCGTGCTATTTTCTTTTAAAAATTCCGCAATGTGGATAGCATTTTTCGCAGAGATGCATTTTTCTCCACCTTGCTTAGATCGCAGAGAACGGGTTTCGCGAGTCCGATACTATGGGTGGACCGGGTGGCAAATTGACGTTGAAGACCGTGCACTTGTATTTGTCTCCGCGTCTCTTGAATGTTGTCCTCTATGACAGATATACTCGAATCTATGACGCCCAACAATGGGGAGCCGTAACTTCCAGGCATCTCCTTCCCAGAAAACCCTGTTGAGGCCATGCTCGCAAACACCAATATCCTATCCCATCCTCTCGATTTCCCAAAAGCTCACAACAGGGTAGGTAAAATAGTATATAGATGAATTGCGTTGACTATGACAGCGGAGTTGCCATGGCCAGTGTAAATCACCAAGAATATCACAATTTCCTCAGGTGTAATGTTTTTTGCCCACCTTGACCATACATAACGTTATGAAAATATTACAAAGATTCTTTTGGAGTCTACTTCCACACATGTTTTAGGCTCACTTCCAAAAATATGTTTCCATACCTGAATACTGATATGGACGTTCTTTGTCTTTTCGGTCTCGGTTTCCAGGACCTGGTACTGTATTGAGTGTTTTATATGAATCGTCTTTACTAATCATGGTACCATCTCTGTTTCTTCCAGTTCCTCTTGCACTGTAAACATAAATTTCTTGACAGGCCTGTAGCAGGCTAAATAATATAGCGAATATTATTCAGCCTACTACAGGCCATTTAATGGGGCGATAACAGTTTAATGGCCTGCAACAGGCCTGTCAAGAAATTTATGTTTATGGTGCAAATGGAACCAGAAGAAACAGAGATGGTACCATGATTAATAAAGACGATACATATAAACACTCAATACAGTACCATGTCCTGAAACCAGGACAGAAAAGACAAAGAACGGGAGTGGGATATGGGCAAACTAAAACGCCCCGTTTTCCATAAAACAGCTCTCCGTGTCCCATCAACGGCTGTACTCTGCTCCATCGCAGGGAAACCAAGACTGCTGCAGGGGCTCTGTTCTGACATAGCTTGATTTTGTAGAGGAAATTATTGTTCTTATGAGGACACCTATGTTGCCACAACTACAACGGAGCCTCAGATAGGACGCACGACTGCGGCTTCTTTTGTTAAGACTTAGAGTGTCCATAATAGCTTGTAATATACTAAGAGACGGCTTGTGCGCTTATCAATTGCTTGATCACACTCTCCAGGGTTCGATGTATAGCGTTGAGCTGCAATCCCCGGAGTCTTAATTTTATCAAGCGGATTTATGTTGGGTGCTAAATACCTCCCTTACTGACAAACTCATGAGACAACCCAACGTGATTTTATTCCTAGTCATTGGGTTTATGGGGAACATTATCTATAGGATGATTCTCCTAGCGAATTGCCGTGAGATTGAAAATGAACTCCGGTAATTAATTACCACCCAATATGAAGAATATAATCTAGTTAATGATCAATCAGCCCCACTCTGAAAGTCTGTTAACGTAGTTAGCAGAGAATTTATGGAATAGCTAGTTGATTGTCGTTTGGCCACCACCAACTCGCGATGGAAACATGAAGTTGTAATAATTAGTTCTAATAATAACATAACTCATCGATCATTGACCGATGCTAATTCTTTATAATCTAGCAATTTGAATTGAAAATAGGAGGATGAAAATGCCGAAAGATGTTGTTCAAAGATACCGTCATAAATAAATGAGACTTTTATTTATGTTATGCTTTAAAGGATTGAATTACCATGTTAACTTCTTATTGATCTAAATCCTGTCATACATATATATATATACATTAGTCAAATAAATATATACATGACTTGGAAAATATGTGTTTAAGATATTTATTATTTAAAAGGGAATTATTTATGTTGTATACCATTGGACCATGTGGGTTCATAATTAATTACTTCAAGAATAATATAGAAAAATATATTTATGTATGACTTGGAAAAAAATTGTGTGTGTTAGAGATAGTTATTATTAAAAAGGGAAAATATTTATGTTGTATAATATTGGAGCATGTGTGTTCATGACTAATTACTTCAAGGAGAATATACATATATGACTTGGAAAATATGTGTTAAAGATTGTTATTATTTAAATGGGAAATGTTTATGTTGTATAATATTGGAGCATGTGTGTTTGTAGTTAATTACCTTCAGAAGAATATGTATATATAGGACTTGGAAAGTGAATAATTAGAGTTAGGGGTGGGAGTTAGGGGTACGGATGTAAGAGCGGAAGGGGGGGTTGGTAGGGGTACTAGGGTGAGGAACGGGGGGTTAGGGGAGGGATCAAGTTAAAGTTGAGATAGGATGGGGGATTAGTGGTAAGAGGAGGAGATGGGGAGTGGGGCGGATTAGGAGATATAGAAAGAAAAAGGGTGTTAGGGTAGTAGGAGTAGGGGGGGTTAGTGGCAGGGGAGGAGAAGGGATGGTGCAAGCTAATGCTGTCCACTCATGATGCGTTAGTCGCAATGGATTCCTAGAAAAACAGAAATATGAACGTCAAAAAAAAATATTAGAGCTACCTACATAACTTTTTGGAATATGNAGGTGTGGGGGTTATAACCTATACTCCAACACCCTCCCTCCGATGTAGCTTGTGGAAATTAAACCTGAGACCTCTGCTCTGATACCATGTAAGGTTTGTCGTTACACCAAAACCTACAGTTGTTGGTAAACATTCGAAACCAACCACAAGGTCCGATTATCTAAGGTGGCGGTTATGCCACATTATATTCCCAGAGGTGCGGCGGTTATCAACCGATACTCCAACACTACAATATGAGACTCTCTTGAAAACATTATACAAGAGAACCATAAGGGTGGTACCCTCCTTGTCCCCGGGGCTATTTAAAAAAAAAAATGGCATGTCGGCATCAATATTATGATGATGCTAGTAGCAACAAAGCTGATGAAATGATGGACACATGACGACATAAAAATTGGCTAAAACTGTCCCAAAAGCCACCCAAGACCTTTGACATGATGTAACTTCATATGAGTGATGTGAAGTCAAACAACGACAGATTTTGCGAAATGAAATATGGGTGTGACGAGTGTTTTGACCTAGACGCAAAGGTGTAAGAATAATATCATGATGATAGGCATAGCGAGGAACGAAAAAATTTCAAAACACGACACAAATTGGACTAGTAATACGCGTGTGGTACAACTTCCCCCAAGAGGCATGGAGACCAAATGACGATGCAAAAGGCGAAATTAAGCATGGAAATGAAGAGGACATCGTATTGGACTTGATAGTAAAGGCGAAATAGAAAAGCGATGAAGTTTAATATGTTCGTCTTTGTCATCATGTTCCGACCCTTTGGAATCATGTCGATGTTGAGAATCAACATATCTAGTATGTGGTCCCTTAACAATATCTAGATGCTAAAAAAGTTTAGGAAGGAAGTATATAATGAGTACAAGTCTTCCCTAGGAACCATAGATATTGAACTACTAAAAAAAATATTTTTAATGGGTAGGAAGAGGGTGGGAAATAACCTTAAATAATGACACCTCAACTATGGAAAAAGGCATTTGAGGAAAATTGCGGTAAGCAATCGGTTTCAGTTACATCCATATTTGTTAC
Organism: Larix sibirica; assembly: GCA_004151065.3. Classification (NCBI taxonomy): domain Eukaryota; kingdom Viridiplantae; phylum Streptophyta; class Pinopsida; order Pinales; family Pinaceae; genus Larix; species Larix sibirica. The sequence continues at coordinate 14,527 of NWUY0300002047.1, read as the reverse complement.
TTGTTCAAGTTTGCATTATATTTTTTACATTTAATCTTATAAAAAATCTATTTCCATTTATGTTTCTCAAAGGTCGCCAAGATGAGATTCTAGGAGGTTTGAAATAATACTCCATCCAATTCAGTCGATGTCCATTCTATGAGCACCTTCGATTAGTTCATTTGTTTACACAATGCATATTGGAAATAATACCACATAATGCTTAGGGAAAATTATAAATGGGAGCAATATTCATAAAAAAAAAATTGTGACAAAGAAGAACAATGTTACATGTTACATTATGATGGCTTTATAATGTAACATTGGACTCATTGTTATAGTTATGGACAACTCACTAATCTTCCATGCTTATTAATAGAGCAAGAAAGCATTGTTGTAAAGGAGGTTATACAAAAGATTAAATTTTCCACTAGTTTTTCTTTGAACATAAATAATATATTTATGAAAAAATTGATTTTGGCGGGGGTAAAAATTCACAACTTCCACATAAAATATATATATTGATTGATTGACGATAATGCTTCCTTTCTTGTTACCGTGCGTTCTACCTCTGACTCTCCCAAGGACGATAATAACATAAATCAAGTTATATATGATATTGGCAAGCCCATGAGGTATGCAAAAAATAATCGTGTAAAATTTTTTGACATAGATTTACTTGAATTGTATAATTTTATGTTGATGTCGATTTCATGTCACTTGTAGATGGTTGTCATCTAAAGAAATCCATAAAGAAGATATAAAGTATTGGAAGATGGAGATTCATGATTTAATGTGTGAAATGAAAATGCATTTACCTCTAGGATTTTTCAATGCACAATAACATTACCTCATATACCTATCGGGATATTGAAATATGTGACATGTATACATAATTTCAATGTGATTGGTGGAGAGGTAATTGAAGAAATTAAAGGCTTTTGTTAGGAAAATATCACATCCAAAGCAATAAATGGTTCAAATTGATATGGTATATGATTCCATGGTGTATTTTAGTAAGTATTTACCCCAAGTAGTGGGTGATTTTAAGGGATTCCAATTCCACTATCAAATTTGAAGGGGAGGTGTTGTTCAGTAAAGGTAGATAGATAAAAGTTAAATCTATTAGATTTTATTATAATTTCTATCATCATACATATATTTTTAAGCTTGATTTGTTCACTAAATCTACTTTTGTTTCTTCATCCAAGTAGTGGAGAGTGGGATGCATTGCACTACACATTGCAAATAATCTTTCAATAGATGATGACATGTATAGAAATATGTAATGAAGTTTAACATTGCTAATTGAATATGATTAAAAGATATTATTTGGATTAAAAAATATAATATGAAAGTAAATCAATCTAGCATATGTTGCAAAAGATAGAAATGTAAGGATTTCCCATTGAGTTTTAGATTTAATTCCCGCTTTTGTGTTTTTTTTGCCCTCAAATTGTCTTATACATATAGTTATCTCGAGGAGACCTGATATATATATTCAATATATATTAATATTATTATTCAAGTCTACATTACAATGGTGCATTTGTTAGCATTCATACATAAAAATAATGAAGAGTTGTGAATCTTCACCGACCCATTACTAACTATTTGTAATTATATTTTAACCATAGTTTTGGTATATTACAAGCCATCCCTTCTTGAAATGCTTCATCCCCGAAGCATTAGTAAAGATGAATTCCTTGATCTAAATTCTTCATTTTTTCAAGTAGCGTCATCTTACAGAAGGTTCCTCCATTTGATAAGGTACTCACTGGCACTTCTTGAATGTAGGACTTTAGTTCTATCTTCTAAGATCCATTTAGGCTCCAGTATAACTTAGGCTTCTTCATCCAAAAGGGGTAGTTTTGTTTGTATATGAGTTCTTTGGCCCATTTTTTTCTTCAAACAAGATACATGGAAAAAATGGTTCCTTATTTGGTATATCTAAGGTATAGGATACTTTCCCTATTCTCATTCAAATTTTGTAAGGACCATAAGACTTGGGTGCAAGTTTATGGTTTTAGTAATTTTTGAGTGAATTCTTCTTGTATGGTTGGAGTTGAATAAACGCCCAGTTTCCTACCTCAAATTCACTATCAATTCTCTTCAAGTTGGATTTTTTCTTGATTTGATTTCGAGATGAGTCTTGAGGATATGAACAATTTTTTCAAAAGTATCTAGTTAGTCTTTCATAGTAGGATCCTTTAAATTGGTGAGAACATACTCTTTTACTGATGGTGGAAGAGAACCATACAAGGCCTAAAAGGGAGTAATTTTTATTTTTTTTCTCTGAACTATGATATCTAGTATTATACAGTCATTCTTCTAGATGTATCCAATTGTGCCATTTCACTTAACGATCATTCAAAAAATTCCTCAGGTACCCTTCAAGGGATTTATTTACCACTTTGGTTTGTTTATATGTTTGGGGATGGTATGAAGTGCTCATGGTTAAGGTAGTACCAACTTGGTGTAACAATTCCTTCCAAATATTTTTGGTAAACTTGGGATTTGTGTCACTCACAATAACTTTGGGAAACACATGGATCCTATAGATATTGTTTACATAACTATCAACAACTTGACTAGATTGAGCTTTTAATGATATTCCATTGAAATGGGCATATTTATTTAATTGGTCTACGATTACAATTTTTTTTCTTCCAATTTGAGGTGGGAAAACCTGTGATAAAATCCATAGATACCTCCATCCAATCTTGGTACATCAACTTTTAGCTTGTGCATAAATCCGTTAAAGGGCCCAAAATTCAATGAATGTTTTGGTGGTGAAAAGTGGAAGTGGGAAATGGGGATACATAATCATTTATTCTTGTTTCCAATGCTACAACTTGGGTCTTGAGATTCTCATGGTTCTCACCCTGTGTATTTACTTCACATTCTACATCTCTAACTCTTATGGAAATAATCCATTTTATTGATTTTTTTGTAAATTTTATCTATATCGCTTAGTCTACTGGAGATCTCATCCATTGAGGTTTTTAATTATTTTATATCTACACCATTGAGTTTGTTGGAGATATCACCCACTGAGGATCTTAATTGTTTTATCTCTTCACTTAACTCTTTATTGGGCGACATGTTTTCTGTGTTAGATGATGCATTTCCTGAGGCACCTAAGGCCTTCTTGGAAGTTTTTGAATTACTCATGATTTACCACAGTTAGCTTGATTAGATACCTCAATGTATGTCGCCATACCAAAAATTAATAATAAATATATTCTCTTGAAATATTCTACTATGTAGCCCAATATCTCAATGTCCACGATGGCATGACTCCTTTTTTCCTTGTGATTCTTCCTTGCTTCCTCACCTTCTTTACTCTTATTTTTTTGTCATTGAACTATGGAAAATTATTTAATATTTAGGTTTATCATTGATAAATTGCAATGGAAATATTATTTTCGTCCTTGGTTTTAACTCTATGTGTTACCTTCATATGAGGCAATATATAGACTTTCAACATAATGACTAACATCACAAGGTGAAGTTGAGAGGATCAGCTATCTAAAATTGATCGACCCTTTTTTATCAATGCATCGCATAACAAGGCTCTATGATTTTATGCACATCTAGGCATTTATTTGGAGAAATTTGTGGTAAGAATTGGCAGCTTAAAAATTATTAGAAACATGATTAGGAAACCATGGAATACAAACCAATATAGGCTCTGCACACATTTTTATCCCAACACTATTTGTGAATTTTTTGTATCACTCTTGAGGTGTTTTACTATTATGTTTAGCACTTTTGATATCTCCCAGAACTAGTGGATGGTTTACACATCCCAGAGAAGCACTTGGTCACACCTTCACATAGCTTCCACATGCAAAATTCACCGTACAAGGATTCAAACAACCAACCAAGAGTAGCATTCAAGTTGTGGAGAGCATGAATAGAATGAGCAAATCACAAGTTTATGAGCAGTGGAATTCCAGTTGGCTCTAATACCAATTAGAGGAGACCATATATATATATATATATATAATTCAAGTCTACATTACAAAGGTGAATTTGCTAGCATTTATACATACAAATAATTAAGAGTTGTGACTCTTCACCACCTTGTTTCTAACTATTTTTAACTATGGTCACTATGGTTTAACTATATTTTTTGGTATATTACATTATAAATTCATAGAAAATCCTTTATAAAATTTCAATTCACAAAGCTATGTCATCTAAGGAAAAAATATATCATACCAAATAGTTGTATGATAAGAAGAAAACTTGTGATAGTGGGATAACTACAAGTTTCCATGTTACTAATATTTCTTATAGGGGTTACATACATATGATCTCATCCAATTCCTACTATGGCTATTTGGAATACATACTGGATATAAACTTTAATTCCTTCAAAGTGGTTCTTTTTAAGGTCAAGTGGTATATATTGTTTCTACAAGTTGGTGAAATGATTGTTATTGATCATGATAATGGGTTTACCATGATTGACAAAACTAGGTATGATCCATTGAAAGACCTATATACTTCCAAGTTAATGTGAGTAGATATTTTATTCATAGGTTCCAAGTACAGTAGGTTAGTCATTTGTATTTATATTTGATCAAACAGGAAGGCCTATAAAGTATATTATTCCATAGGAAGATGTTTGTGAAGAATAATAAAAAGATGCAGGATAGCAAGAAGAAGTGTCAAACCAAGAGGAGAATCAAGTTGACCATCCATTCATTGGCTCAAATCCTATGCTTCATCTTGTTGGCGATGATTATATTGATGATGACTTAGTTCTAGACATCTGAGATGTTTTTATGGAAAATCATTTCAATAATTTTGAAGGGTTGGATACAAATTCTAATCTTGATGAGTTAGATATTTATCTAGATGAATTTCAAGATTAATCTTATCTGGATATTTAAATCATTTTATTTAATAAAGTGAGCTAATTCAATTTGAGTACCCTTATGATTTCTCTTCTTGATTTCGTCTCCTTCTTGATTCAAATCTTAATGTGAATTGCTTCTAAGTGGCTTCTAACATGATATGTGCCTTGGATGAATAGTTTTAAGTTTGAAGAAAATATAGTCTCAAGCATCATGCCATCCCCTAACCTAGCCAACTATGGAAATCCCTATCCTACCCTAGTTATCCCTACCCTTGGCCTAATATACCCCTTCTTAGACTAACGCACCATACACTAGCCTATCCTATCCTACCATATTTTATCCTAGCCTACCTTGCCTAATATGAAGATACCCACCATAGATTACACTATCCTAGTTGAAACTAACCTACCTAACCAACTAGTCTACCATAGATAACTACTACCCTAAACTATCCTACCTAGCCTAATCCATATATATTATATCAACAACATACCCTCTTGAACTTATCCTATCACACCCTAGCTAATTCTAACATTTTTCTACACTAGACAACCATAAGCTGGCCTACCCTTCAAAATGAGGCACCAATCAATTGATATTACACTACATGTAGTCAATCGCTAATATAAGCACACATAAAGAAGTACCTCTATATTTGAAAAACAAAATGTGTTTCCTTGCTTCACTTTGTCATTTAAACTAAATGGGATGAAGCTTTAATAGTATAAAATACAAAAACTCATAATTTTTTAAAATTAATCTTCATACTAGTGCCTCTTGTTAAGCATAACAAGTTACTATCGTTGCTTCATAAAATATATTATATAGTTATATACTTTATAAATGTACAATCTCTAACGCTTAGGCCCTAAAAATCCTAACTATTATAATGGATCATGCCTAACTAGTATACCATATAAAATAATATAACAATGAACACATAAAATAAATTGTATAACCATTAACATCTAAATCATCAAAATCATCATCATCGTCATCATCATCATCGTCTTCATCATCATAAGAAGCTTCTNNTTGTCATCATCATCATTGTCATTGCAATCATCACCATTGTAGTCACCATAATCCTTAGCCTATATATGTTGGAAATGATGATGATGATAACCTATATACTCCTAATTTCTTATCCCTAACCTATAATCCCTATCACCCATATACCTTAATACCACTAACCCCCATAAATCATAACCCATATAACCCCTACTACTCCCCAAGATAAATCGTAACCTCTATCACAACTAAACCTTGGGGCCATATAAACTCTAATTACCCTAATCTTTAATCCATAACCACTATATCAATGGCTAACTGCTAACACATATAAGAATAACACATTATAAATCCTAACATATAACCCCTATGAGCACTAACCCATATCACCCATAAAATCCCTCACCCTTAACCCTTAATCCATAAACTCAAAACCCTACCTCTAACATTAAACCTCTTCATGTCCTAATCCCTATAAATTGTAATTGTTAATAACCAGTATAACCCTTATATATTAACACTTACAATGCCTAACACATATAGCCACTATATACCTTGACCAATCATCCTTATAACCTTGAAATCTTATAACCCAAACCCTTAACCTCAATAAACCCTAACCCTATCACTCATAAACCTTGAACTCCTTTCACCCCTCTCTCATATAAACCCTAACCCCTTACCTCTATCAACCCTAACACCAAATCTATATATATTAATCCCTTGTAATATATAACTACTATAATCAGTAATCCCTAACCACTACAATTGATATCTTATAATCCCTATAACTAAATCCTTGTCACCCATAAACCATAACACCCATCAACTAACCCCTAAACTTTGTAAACTTGAACCCCCATAACCCTTAACTCTTATCCATTATTACCTCTAACTGTATAACCCTTAACTTTTATAACCTCTAACCCTTAATCCCAATCCACTATAACTACTATCCATTATAATCAATCATATCTAGCCAAACCCATTTGACCCCGAGCTTTATATACTTACAAGTAAATTCTACAAGCAATAAACCATGATCCTTAACCAACACATAACCCACAAGCTCTATAAAACCTAACTCATAGTCCCGAACTCCTAGCCATGATAACCCTTAACCAATAACCATTATAATAATTAATTAGTATAACCCTTAATCCTTGTAACTCATGAAATGTAATTCCTATTACCCTTGACCCCTATCACTATTAGACTCTATAATGACCAACCACTATAGTTCCTAACTAATGACACCTATAATCTATAAACCATATAATCAATATCTCTTAGAAACTATATCCTCTAATGTATATAATCATTAACCTTTAAGTCCCATAACCCTTGACACATTTAATCCATATCCCCTTACACATGTAACCCATAAAATATGTATTATTAATCCCCTAACCCCTATAAGTAATAACCAATATCATCCCTAACCCATATAACCCCTATCTACTAACACCTAATGGTTATGCACCTAATGTTTAACACTTTCAACACTTAACCTTGATAACCCCAATCAGTATAAATCATAACATAAAATCCTAAATATAGCATGATACTTACATCAACAAAGGAAAATACAAGAGATTGGTGCTTCCTAATAAGACAATAGTTGATTGATTTCATGGTGAATATTCTTACTTTGTCTACCTTCCCCCTTCATTTTCTTAGACAAAAATTATTTTATTCATAATATTGCAGTGTATCACTTTCACATTCTAATTTTAAAAAGTTGATATCCCTAATTATTGTGTAACTTGAAATTGTTTCAAAGACAAAATCCCTCTTATCTTAAAAAAATGTACTATCTTGCATTGGTTGATAGAATTAGACTATAGTAATATATAATCTCCAATATTTTATGATCCTTTTGTCAATGAGAAAAGCCATAAGGGATTGGTGCCTCCTACTAACATCATGGATGTTTGGTTTGTGGGCAAGTATGATTTATCTCTCAAAATTGGAATTGTTTTATGACATAAAGAAACCCCTCCTAAATACTAATCCCAAAAAAAATTAACACTTATCTATTTAATACTATATCTTTTATAATCTCTAAACCCAACCTATAAAACCCCTAACCCTATAGACCCTATCCCATAACTTATATAACTTTATTCCCTAACCATTATATCCCTTAATAGACAACCCTTATAACCCAAATCCCTTGCAAATACTGTTATGGCTATATAAAATCTCCTAACAATTATAAACCCTGA
>NWUY0300002045.1:31533-48788 GCA_004151065.3 Larix sibirica | reverse complement strand
GACATAGAACAACCTTAGGGATTTGAGGTCAATGCGAAGGATTCCCATGTGTGTAGGTTGAAAAAGGACCTCTACCAACTCAAGTAGGCATAAAAATCATGGTATTCCAGGATAAATGAATACCTACAAAGCATGGGATTCACCAAAAGTGAATTAGATCCCAACTTATATTTCATATTTGTTGAGGTTAATCTACTCATTTTGGTTCTATATGTAGNTGACTTGAGGATGCTTGGTTTGAGTAGCATACTTCCATGGAGATTGGTTGTTGACGTAGACACATTTTGAGGAGAAGCATCACAACTAGCTTGGCACACTTGTTGAGGACTATTAGGTATAAGAGGACATGTGGTACACATAAAGAGGAGGATCAACTTGCATGAGGACACTTGGAGAACGAACCACCATGTAAGAGGGAGCATTGGGCTAATAACTTGTTGGATAGTGCCTCATCTTGGAGGAGGGGCATCAGCTCCAAGGGGTGTCATGCTTGGAGGGTGCACCACGTTGGATTTGGGTAAAAACCTAGTGTGACACTTGTCATCCTTGTATTGTAGAGGGCTTCATGTGGGGACCTAGTCCATGTTTTATGCCGGCCTCCCTCACCTATTCTATATAAAGGGAGGTAAGCTAAGTTGAGAAATGCCTAGTTTGGCCATGTTCTAGTACCTAGAATGCTTGGAAATGCCGAAATAGGTACAAAACGCCAACAAACCTACCATGCAACCTTTTAATTGCAAGGTGACAAACTCCTTAGAGAAAAACCTCCTAATCTTTGTTTTATCTTAAAAGGGTCATTAACATGTACAATGAGATATTTTGGTATTGGGTTCCATGCCCCTCATGGGCACTTGGGTGGGCCTAAAAACTTCCAAAAAAGTGTTCGAAGTATCACTGAAAATGCTCGAAACCTCCATCAATGTCCTCTCTAAAACTGTCACTCTGATTTGATAATCTGTGAGCCACCTCCATCAGTGTCCTCTCTAGGGAAAACTCACGCTCTCCCTTTGTCATTGACACTGATCCATGCTCCAGACTCCCTCTGGAACTCTGCTCAAAACTCCCTCTGAGCGGTCCATTGGCTGATCCACCACCTTGTGCCTGACTCTCTTGCTACGAGATGTATCATCTCGCTCATGAGCCCTCTATTTGAGTCAAATTGTACCAACTGACCCTTTTGCCAGAACTCGAAGAAGTTGCTTCTCGCTCACTCCCTTGAATTGAGGATTGACTTATCGGTACCACTTCAATCCTTGGAGCATCTCACTCTTTGTTTGTCTCAGACACTGATGTAGAATATGATATCCACCCAAATCCTCCTGATGTAGGCTAGCCACGTACTACATATTCGTTATCTCTCCAATGACCCATCAACGTTGGCTCGATCGGCTCCACTCCCAATACATAGGTAAATATGTGTCCACTCTTGAACAGCACTGCGTACCTTGCATCTTCCAAGGCTGGAACTGAGAGTCTGTTTTCCTTCATCCCTAGAACATAGAGTACTTTTGACACCTCCAAAAGTTATCCAAACTCGAGCTGGAGCCTTACTCATCCCACTCCTTTTACTACATGCATTGTGCCCTTTCCACTATGTACAAGCTGATTTGGACCTCTCTCTAAAAAAAGGAAGGAATGCATCTCACCTTCTTGTCATGTGGCTACAACACCCACTGTCAACTATCCACTTCTCATCACCCTCATCGTCAAGTTGATTACTGTCACAGCCCGACACAAAAGAAACAAGGGAGAATTCTTTCTTGAACTTTGTAGTGAACTCATCCACCTCAGGGGATGCTGCAACCTGTCCTTCTTTCTCCTTCTTTCCCTTCTTCTTATGAGGACATTGGCTTGCATAATGGCCAAACTCGCTGCATGCATAACACCAGATCTTACTCAGATCGTTCTCACCCTTCGAAGTAGATCCTCCTATGAAGTTCTTCTTACCTTTGCCCTTGCTTTTGATCACAAGTGCTATGTCTTCCTCATCATTACCAGTCTTGTGGTCTAACTTGAATCCCAATATCAACTCTTGAGTGAAATCGTCCCACAATCTATCCCAGTTGGGAAGATTCTCTCGGGCAATGATATGACAAACAAGGTCTCCCATGGTTTAGAGAAGCCTTTCAAGGCTGATCGCACCATCTTTTCATCTGCAATCTTCTCACCCACTGCAACAAGTTCATCACGAACTTGTGTGACTCTGGTCAGATATGCTGCAACTGGCTCATCCTTGAGCATCTTTGCACTCTGAAGCTTCTCTCGTAGCACCATCTTCTGGTTCTCATTGCCACTTTTGAAGAGCTTCGTCAATGCTGCCCACATCTCGTAGGCATGAATCTTTTCGCTTACATGCAGAATCATATGATCCTTCACGAAATCCAGAAGGATGCGCTTGGCCTTCACCTTCCTCTTGTTGTATGTGGCCAAATCAGTTACATTTGTTGGAACATTAATGGGATCTTTGACAATATACCACAACTCGGTCTCTTCCAACAACAACGTGATTCTTTCCTTCCATGCACTGAAGTTGGTTGCTCCATCCAACCTATCTTCAAACCTTAGTCTGGTCGCCATGACCCTGAAGATCTGATGAATTGTGATTCAAACCTCTAAATCAAACTATATTATGCACTCTCTGCAAAATCACTGTGCAATCTTTACAATATCACTGTGCAAATCATTGGTTTCTTTTAGAGACAAGGCTCTGATACCATGTTAATTTTATCTCTGAGATTAACTCTAATTAACTACTTTCAATCAAATTCCTCTAATTTTATAAGTAGCAATACACAATCTCATTTAACTTGTTTCTAACATGCACAACGGAACTGGAAACCAAACACATAATTTAACACAAAGATTTACCCTGGAAACCCCAATGGGGAAAAACCAACAAACTAGGGATTTATTTTATCTTGAGCTAGAGAAAATAAGAATGATTACAATCAACTTTATCATGTAAACATAAGAACCTGATGCCTTGGAAAGGCGTGCTAGATCTCAAGGAGAAACCCTCAATACTCAACTGCTACAACTGTCTCTAAAGGAATGTCCCCCCTATCACATGTGTCTCCAATCTAACAAGTGTGCCCTCTGTTTGCTCATAGCTCTGATGGACTCAAGTCTGAATCTCATCCTAGGGAAGTGCGCTCCCTCTCAATCTCTAAAAGTGTGCCCTTGTATTCATCTTCTCTCTCAGCTATGGAAGAATGCGCCCCTCACTCTCTGGAATGTGCCCCTATCCGATTGCTCCGTCTATCTATTCAATTGATACGCCCTCTGACTGTTACTCAGTATCTGAATGATCAAGACACCCTCCTATCACTCTCTAGAGGATGTGCCTCACTTCTCTCAGCCCTCCCAGCCTCAAGAATGCACCCTTTCTCCCAGAAGTGCGCCCCCACCTCAAGAAAAGGTGTTGTTATAATATCCTTCTCGTTAAGGGGGAGTGTTGAAATATTGTAACTTCTAAGAATATTCTATTTGTACTTTATNTTTAATAGTTTATAATTAAATAAAATTAACCTTATTATTATATTATTGAAATTGTTTTAACTTCTCGTTTACAAATGTTTTATTATTAAATGTTATTTATCTTATTTTTAATCTTAGAGATCAAATCCCTATTTCAAAACTAATTAATTAATTAGTTATTCTCTTTCTCCCTTTTCATTTAATTAAATAAAAATCCAACCCCTCAACCCCCCTCCAATTATATTACTAAAATTCTTTGACTTCATCCTTTTATATGATTTCTTTTATAATCTTAAGGGCCACTCCCTTAATTTAGTTTTAATTGACTTAAAATTAGCCTTCCAAATTAATTTTTACCAATTAATTAGTTTTAATTATTCCCTTCTCCCGATTAATAGCTCTATATTAACACTAGTTTATTATTTGTCAATATTTTATCCCTTCTTTCTTGCCTTCTTCCTTGCCTTCTTCCTTTTTTCTTTACCTAATTTATTAACGTTTAAATTACTCATTTATATATAAACTTAGCCTCACTCTTTTGTTACTTACTTCTTCTTGTTGATTCCCTAAACATAGGTGGAGTGTCCACTCGAAACCAAAACTACAACATAGTAGAAATCCAAAATCATTGAAGCTATGTCTATCCACTGTGAAAGCATCCATACTCATATTCTAGAATTGTTTCTTGTATTACTTCATTGTTTATGTCACACTCAATTATGAATGTTTTGATGTGGCACCTTTTTGGGCCCTCCCTATATATTTTCTATATATTCATTTTTCAACATGTCAAGGCTTCATTGTGGCAGGATTCACTACCCCTTTTTGTATTAACCATTCATAAAATTTCCCTCTTGGATTAGCCTCTTAATTCCATTTTCCCTTGTTGGTATAGACACTAATTTGTTGATTCTTCTATCACTTTTATATTCTAAAGGACACTCATTTTGTTAAGGCTCACTCTCCTTGTATAACCCTAAGCCTCAATGCCATAGCCTCAGAAATCACATGTAAGGATACCCCCACAGATTTGGAGGAGAGCCAACCTAAAGTTAGAGAGGGTGTTGTTGAGGTCACAATGGTAGCCCCTCTTAGTTACTCTTGGGTTAGAATTGTTCTTTTTGGATTTAATTTAACAAGATAGTTTAGGAGGTAACATTTTGGTGCCATTTCGAAGGATAACATCCATTTCCAAGAATTTTTTTATCTTGGAACATTTATATTATGAGTGCATTTTTTTGAATATCAATAGATCATTATGATGAGTCCATGTGAGATAAAATTCCTTGTCCGATTGTATATTTTGAAGACCTTATTGGGTGTAGAGGTGAGCACACCCAACAAGTTCGAAGGCAATTTTGAACCTCACCTTGGTGACTCTAGATTAGGTATATTCAGATTTGGTTGCAACCCTATATTTTGAACATTAGGTTGAAGAATGGACAAGTAAAGTAGCATGGAATCATCCCAAGATATTTGGGACAAAAGGTCCAACCCTTTGGATTTTTCATGCGTTCCAGGAAATTCTTATGAATGCAAATCAAGTTTTGAAAGAACATGTTTCAAATTTATATGTTGATCCTAATCTTGTTTCATTACATGTTGCATCTTTCATTGAGTTCCTTGCATATTTTAATATTTTCCATAAAGAGGTCACGATGAATGCATTTGCGTATTCTTTCAAATCAAGGCACATGATTCAATGGATTTTTAATTTTGGAACCAAGCATATGTTTTCACTTTCATATTTGATCATTGTATAGTTTCAAGAATATTAGAAAGATGATTATGATAATGACGAGGTTAATGATTCACAAATCCTTGTTGATATTTACTGTAAAATGAATGAGCATTTTGAGACATTAAATAATTCAAGGGTACAAATCCTCTTACGATCCTTAGATGATTGAATATATGTTAAATACTCTGCAATATGGGTATTAGAAAAATATCTTAAAGATATATATGGTTTGCATGCATTTGACCCAATATTTCTTTCACCTTATGAGCTCCTTGCTTGCCATAAGGAAGATGAGTTTGTCGAAGACCATGATGAAGCATCTTGTAATCCTATTAAAGGTCATGCACATGAAGAACAAATACATAATAAAGAAATGTGTTTGGAAAACATGTTATATTCTCAAATATTTGAAGACACTTTTGATGATTTGGAGGTGTGTGAACTAGTAGAGAAATCCATACATGTTGAAGAAATGTTTGATGTAATTGTTACCATTTGTGATGATAAAGAGGGAATCCAAGAGGATAATAATGTTGTGGAATTTGGATTTCTTGGATAGCCATATAAGTTGGATTATTTTGCAAAAAATTCACAATTATTTTCCATCCTTGTGTGGAAATGGATATTGCAAAATTTGTGAAGTATTTGGAACAACTCTTTGGTTATAACTTTGCAATTTTATTTTGGCCATGCATGCATTTATCAATTTCCATTTTCATGCATATTTTTATAGCTGAAATATATATGATGTGGGCGAAATTTTGTTTAGAAAAGTGTGCTTTTCAAATTATCATATCTTGTAACAATTTCTAAACTTATTTTATGATAGAAAATGCAAAAAGTTTTTAGAGTATGGGCCAGTTTTGGGTGTTATAAGTGCAGGAATTTTTCAGCATAGAGAATGTGATTTTTCAGAAATTTTCAAGCCATGCTATATTGTAGAATGTTTTCATACTATGGGGAAACTTGTGAGCTGCAAAACATTTTAATTTTAAAGTTATTTCTCACTATCTATCTAGATGTATAACAGAGGGTTTAGCTCATAAGTATTTCTTGTTTGATGTAGCCTTGTTTTATTTGATCCTCAAGCATAAGGGAAATCGATAGAGTGCTATCATGTTTGCATTGGTTTTATGATTACACATAGCACTGTCATGTTTGTATGCTAAGTAGTGTAGGGTAGAATGAATAATATTTTGAACAGAATTAGGAAGAATAACGGTCAATATGTAAGCATTGATTTTTTTGTTTTTGTTGGCATTGTTGGCTTATGCCTTGTCTTTTGAAAGCGAAATTTTGAGCTTTGAATACGTAATATGTATGTGGTTTTTGGGAAGTGAATTGAGCCATCCAACCACTTTGGTTTTGTTTCTTCCTCTCTTCTTCTCAAATAGGTGCAACAATGAGATTATGAGGTTCTTATGCACTATTCTTCGAAGAGTACATTCCCTCAAGTTAGAGCCAGTTGTTACCCCTCATATTGTATGAGGATCACGCATGCAATTTTCATCACATCATTTGTGAATTTTTTCACAAGGATCAAGCTTACAGTTCTTCATGGTTATATATTTGGATAGCAAAGGAGTGCACTTGTGTTATTGACTCATAGATGGTGCTTCTGTATGGTTGAGTAGTGGCCATGATGGTTGGACGGAGGTTTGGTGTGATGTATTCATGGTGATTATTGGTGAAGTATAAAGTGCCTAACAAGTAAAACAATGATCATAAGATGATGTACTCCCTCTAAGTGATGATTAAAATGATACTTGATTAAAATAATAAGGCAATTAATTAACACTTACTAATTTTATGGAATGAGAACCGACCAACTTAGTGTCTCTCTAAGTTTTTAAGTGTTAATAATTGTATTCTTTAAACAAAGGATTAATTAAAGTGTTTATCCTTGGGTTTTATAAGGTTTTAGTGTAATTAATTAACGTCAATAAAGAAATAGAACTAATCACAGTAATTAACCAACATGCCTAAGGTTTGCACTTAGGATTATTTTAAAAGCCACTTAAAAAGGGGTCTCTATGCACTATGGACCCTTATTAACACTCAATGGAGGATTATTGTTGGAACTCCCTAGGGGATTTAAAATCACTTGACACATGGGGGACCTTATCATGACATAAATTTTGGAGTGCTTGCCTTTAATGGGGGAATTGATATGTTTTTTTTATTTTAAGACCACTTGTAGATCTTTTGAGAGGATAACTACTATTGGAAATTTCCTTAAAGAGAAAACCTCTCATAACTATTCATTCATGAATTTCTAAGGTAGATTCATTTATGCTTTTTCTAAGGCATATTGGATGCTGGATCCGCATTAAATGAAGTAACATGAATTTGTCGGAAAATATTCCTAGATATAAGGGAGAAGTTTTTCGGCCAAACATGCCACATGAAGAGCTTCTTTGCACAATTTTCAAGAGAAAAAATGTCCTCTCTCCTTGAAGGGAACATTTATGAAAAAATAAAATATGATTTTCTTAGTCAAACACTTTATGAGCTTACACATGTGTGGACACATCTATCTTCTTGAGGAGCACTGGTGTGAAGATTTAATTGGTCAATCGTTCAAAGGAATGGCGTGTTCTCTTTCCTTGAGCCATTTTGGAGGTTATTGGTAAGTAATTGCATTATTTATTCATTGTTGAAACTTTCTCATGGGATTAGTTACATGAAACAAGTGGATCTAACCACTTTGACTATTATTAGAGAGTTTGTTGAGAGAATTGTACATCCAAAAGAGAGAATTACTATTTTATTGTAAAGGAAGCTGAACTACACTCGTTATATAAAAAATATTCCTTCCTCTTTTTTTTCATGGTTGGATTATTGGTGTTTTCCTTTCCTTGGAGATTTATGGATATATTTTCTTGTAGCATATGTAAAGTGTAAGGGTTTCTATCCTATCTATGTGTGGTTTATGTTTCTATTTATAAATGTTGTTAGTGATGTATACAATTGCTAGTACTTGCTTTTGGGGCCATATAAGAAGGTTATATCTACTATGCTAGAATGGTTTTATGTGAGGAGTCTCTCCCTCTATTTCCATTTGATGTCTTATGCATGGCTATATTAACATGATCTAATCATGTTCTAGAGTTTTTGCTTGTAATATGTCATTGTGTAGTCACACTCCATTATCAATATTTTGATGTAGCACCCTTTTGTTCCCTCCTATCCTATTTTCTACATTCATTTTGCAGAATGTTATGGCTTCATTGTGGCATGATTTAGTGTCCCTTGTTTTCTTAACCATTCACAAACTTTACCTATTCTATTATCATATTGACTTCATTTTCCCATCTTGGCATGGGCACTAATCTTTTGATTCTTCCTTCACTTTTATATTCTATACTACACTGTTTTTTGTTAAAGATTACTCTCCTTGTATCACCTTGAGCCTCAATGGCATAGCCTTCAAAATATCATGTAGTTATGACCCCCTAGAGTTGGAGGAGAGGAAACCTAAAGTTGGAGAGGGTTTTACCATGGTGACAATGGGTAAACCCTCTTTGTTACCCTTGGGTTAGCATTGTTTTTTTTGGATTTGATTTTAGATTCTAGTTTAGGAGGTAACATGCCATACTCCATAATAGGAAGTCTTGCTCTCATGAAAGAAGATATTTATTTCCTTAAGTTTACAATTAAATAATGAGACCAATTTTACTCTCCTCATACATAGCCTTTACATAATCAATATTCCCTTGGTATTGTCTTTGCATTCATAACCTTCCTCACTTACATGCACTCCATGTTATTATGCTTCATGTAAACACATGCGCTTGTGTAAACACACATGCACAGATTAATTAACATCCACATATTATCTAGCATTTTCCACTGATAAAATCAAATTCCAAATTCCATTTGGCTCACATTTGTATATGATAGTTTATGATAGTTTACATATGGCATGGTTTGGGTAGTTAGTGTTTTTGTTTGGTATTTTTGGACCTTGATTGTAGAAAATATTGATGCTAGAATCATGGTTAAGATTTGAGCCTTCAAAATACTCTCCTTTGATAGACCTTTTCTCAAATTTTTGTGGGAATAAGTTTTAGTATCCGATACACAATCAAAATAGACACTTTGTATCATGTGTTTGGTGTGATTATCATATATAAATTAAAAAAACCTACGTTGGAACTGAATTTACTAGCTGGTCACAGATGGAATTTATGTTCAAAAACTAGGCAAGTGCATTTTTGTTTTAATATAAATATTTCTACCTTATAGAAATTGGCGTGGTTGGACAATCATAATACATAATATACATACAGCTACATTTTGGAATAAAATCCTATTTAACTATGGCATACCCATATACAAGAATCTAGCTTTACCTTACTTAGCTAACAAACATAAATAACTAGCACTATAACAATGTAGTAAATGAAATAGCCATCCATCATTGTGTTAATCTATCTAAATTATTTGAAAACCCATTCATATGCACATAAACGTAGATATTTTTGGTTTTGAGAAACCAACATAACTTACTATAGTCTAAGATATTATGATACAAGGGTTTTCACTCAAAGAAATACTACAAAGGTCTATAGGTTGGTCCCAAGTATGCATGCTACTACCACAACGAAGTTTACATGCTCTTTCCTGCACCAAGTACACATGCTCTTTCCACCACCATACATTACTTTACAATATATTTATACATTTGGATGGATGCAAGTGGAGTTTAATCAAACATACTAGTGTGTTTACTCTCAACACATAAACCAAGGATGTGAGGGGTTTGAACTCAAGAGTGTGCTATCCTATATCAACATTGGATTACCCTAATTTTTTGCTTCATCTATAAGCAATATGGGATGGACATTATTTGGATTTAATATAGGAAATAAATGAAGAGTATAATAAATATCTATTGATCTCAGTGTTGCAAAGATGAAGTTGTGAGATGAAAGATGTATTAGAAATAAAAACTAAAATAGAATCTAAAAAAATTGGCACATGGTGAATCAAAGTGAATGGACAACTAAGATAATCCACAAAATAATCTTCCACTAAATTGAATGTATATAAGTTGGCATGTAATACTCAAGGAAAAAGATAACTACAAAAACTAGTTTTTTTTATTAACAGAAACCATAAGAGTATATTTATAAAAGAGTTGTGCACAACCATTCGGTACAAATGCGAGCTTCATCCTAAGCTCTGAGAATTGTTGGAAATATGTAGACAAAAATTGTTCTACATCATACTTATCAGTTCCCTTTTTAGACTTCCTAGAGAATTCAAATTCATGGTAGGGATATACCCTTACAAATTGGTTATTTAGTAATGCACAAAAATACATAGAACATGGAGAAATAGAAATTCAATCCTGGAGCCCATGCATAACCTGAGCTTGCTGATGCACTGAAACTTCATCGATTGGCAGCGCGCCTTCATCTGGGGACTCTTGGAAATGGCTGCACTTGGTCATTTTGGCCATTTTCAGCACTTCTTCCTTTATTATATCCACATTGCCCATGAGCTCAAACAGATTTCGCTACAGGTCGTCGATGCGTGAGTCCTAGCAAGTTAGTTGTTGGGAAATATACCGAGTGTCCTTTGAAGTCTCCTTTATCTCCTTGAGACCTGTATAAGCGATGTCGAAAACTTTTATGAGATTCAACTTGAATTCCTCTACACTGGCTTTCAGGTAATTCATGGCTTCCTTGATTCCTGTCATGGTACCGGTATGTTGATGGCTTCCTGCACTCTGCTCGCAACTATGATTTTGCCTCACCTCTCCGGAGAAACAAGGTTAAACCGCTCAGTTTGTTCCCAATATGCTGCAACTGAAGAGTGCCATAACCCGTCTTGTCCTCCTTAACAACATCCATGTTTCCAGCCATGTTGTTCACTCGTGAGAAATGGGGAGAGTCTTTGGACAAGACCTCAATTAATTGCCACTGCCAAACGTCTGTGGGAAGCCATGTGCCATGAGGATGGACTCCACGCGTCCACGCCTTCCAATGAGGGGTTTCCTAATTAATGCAAAAATTCGAGTTGGTGGTGCAAAGTGCTAGAGGACTTTGGGTCCTTGGGGATTGGGTGATGTTTGTAATGCCCATCCTCATACAAAACTTCTCCCAAACCCAACTTAACTCCTTTGTTTTCCATGTGATCAACAGATCTATTGTTTTCACGAAGGATGTGGAGGTAGTTTATCTCGTGAATAGAGTTGAGTAGGCCAATTCGTTGATAAATCCTTCTACACCAAGGAGATCCATTGATGTATCCATTCCTCATTTTATATATGACCTGTCTTGAATCTCCAAAGATAGATAGCTTACTAATCTTTAACTTGGAGACAATTTCCATGCCATGGAGTAAAGCGAGCCATTTAGCAACATTGTTGGATTTATCTCTTAGTCCCCATGCATAAGAATTAACTATTTTTCCTCTGGGGTCATAGATGACCCCCGCGCACCTGCCTCCCCTTATTACTCTCTCTATTTATGAGCTCTACTTATCCCATTTCTACTAGACTATATTTTTGCACACAATGAATTAACTTTATGCCAGATGTGACTAACTCTCTGGATGTAATGACTACCTTTACCTATACTTAAAAATATAATTTTTTTTTGAAAAAATATAAAAATATAAGTTTTTGGTTGTGAAAAAAAAAAAANAAAAAAAAATATATATATATATATATATGTTTTCTTACATCACAATAAAGTAAAGATTCATGAAAACTTTTTTTATCAGATAATAATTGTTTTAAATCCGTACATATATGAAATGTCATTCTAAGAATACAACTAAAAGAACCCTAAAAACCCTTTATTTTTCAAATAGTAATAAGTTTTGAGTTCGTGCAGTAAGAGACATAGAAGTAAAATGCAGAAAGCACTATGAAGAGATCTTGGGTTTCGAAACCTCGTCCAACGTCCATTGACCGCCAGTCAATTATACTCATGTGAAATCTGATATGCACCTTATATCTAGACTATTTGACTGTTTCTATGATGATTCTATCACATCATGGAACCAAGGTATGTTTTGGACAAATTTCCACCCAAAAGAATTAATTGAAAATATACATTTATTTATCAATTGAAAATAAAATATACTGTTATTGAACACGGAATTATGAATTTATTAAAATTTTGATTTTTTTTATTAAAAAGAAGTTAAAAGGAAATAAAAATGAAAGACATGGTATCAAATTTGCAAAGGATATCGCAGATGCTGTTCATATGTCTTAAAAAGAAGTTAAAAAGGAAATAAAAATGAAAACATGGTAATTTGCAAAGGATATGGCAAATGCTGTTAATATGTTAAAAAGGAACATAATAAGTTCATTACCTTAGGTTTGAAGGTCAATATTATTCAGCTTGCTGCATACCATTTAATATGGTTGCAGCATGTCATTTAATATGGTCGCAGTAGGTTTGTTGGGGTTGGATCTCAACGCTTGCTGCCAAGCATTAAATGACCTGCAATAGATTAAATAATATTCACCCACATTAAAATTCTGTTTACCAACATCTTATTTGTTTCTCCTAAAAATCCCCTCCTGACTCCAAATCACCAAATCAGGCACATGGCTGGCCTTTCAGCGAAATTGCTTTAAAACCAGACGGTTCCTAATTCTTTTTGTCAACGGCACATGAAAACATGTTTGGCCTTGAGCTCCACGCACAAGCTCAGAATTAAAAAAACAAACGGAATATGCATTGTGTACAGTGTTATATCATTGGAGGCTATTTATCTGCCATCTAATGAGGAGCTGAACTTGATCAAACTTCTCAGATAGATAACGGGATGATTGAATGCTCAAAGAGAATATTACTGAGACACGGAGTTGGGGAAGGAGGCAATGAATTCAACACCGTTGGATTACAAATCCAACATTTTTGAATTACAATTATAACGCTATTATATTATCTACCAGGTAAGCCGAGAAAATGGATGTGAGCACCATAAAAAATTATTAAGTGCATTATTCCAGAGGAAATCAATCAATGGTTGTAGTATTTCTGCAGCCAGCCTTCAATGATCTGAACCTCTTGCCTGCGTTGTTCTACCAGCCAGTCAGGGTCTTCACTTGTCGAGAAACGAAAATCACCATGGTGGGCGCCTGCCAACATATAAAAAATTTGAGACAGAAATCGATAAAAAAGTTTGCTATTCGACAGCTTTACGATCCGATATGATCTGATCTTTACCTTTTTTGGCAACCAGCGCTACAACGCTGTCTGATATATTCTTGACTACTCTGCATTTTGGGTATTGCCACGCCAATGAGTGAGTCCCAGAAGAAGAAGAATAGGAAAAACAATGGCAGAAGGAAAATTTATATAGAAAGAGACACTTACCCGCCCCCACTCCAGGGATCAACCAACCCATTTGAAAAGATGATGTTGCTTGCAAAGTGTTGGAGGACAGTGCTGATATCCTTGTGATTGCAATAAACATATAATCCGGGGTTAGTTGTTTGGTAAAGAACAATCCGTAGCTTATTATTTACTGGACATACACTTACATGACCGCCAAATTCTGTTGTTATCCAGTGTGGCCTTGGAATTACTCCATACTGCTTTTGGCAATAGTGTTCATAAGAAGTGTAGTCATAACTAGAAGGTGGGAACATGCTATTAACTGAATAATTTATTGGCATTATCATTTCTGTACAGGCCTGTCACATATACAGAGAGATTGTCAGATGACTCTCTGAGATCTAATGGTCAACAGAACAGACGTACGGCAGGTGAATATATTATTCACCCTTACTTAGGCTGTTACAATCGCTAACTTCCATGATATGGGAGATAAAATAAGCACGGTTCACAGTGTCCAGAACGATAGAAAATGATAATTAAAGCTTATGGGGTTCTACAAACCTGCCAGTCCCATCCGCTGGTGCCAAGACCATGAGCATCGCTCTGGTGCTCCATTTCGAAGCACTTCTCGGTGTTTGAATAATTGTAGTATATACTAGCAGCAGCAAATACTCTTGATAAGGTGTCAGTCTCTTGTGGGAAGCTATTAATTACGTTGCACATCTTCAAAGACATACGATTAATTAGAACACGGAATTAGAAATAGCATTTGAAACTTAGTATATTGTAAATAGGAAAGCCTGGGAAGGTACCGCTGTTACAGGGTATGCAGGTAGAGGCATCAAAAAATTGGTTTCAGTTGGGTAGTCTGTCATTGCAGTGTAAGTGAAAGCGTCCTCTAGCCAGGATTTGACAGGGTCTATACTTTTGAGATCCCTACAGCAAAATATCAGCGAATCAGCCATTAATGTTGTTCCAATTAAGCCCAAAGATATATCAAAAGCAGGCACCAAAAACAAAGT
Source organism: Larix sibirica (assembly GCA_004151065.3). Classification (NCBI taxonomy): domain Eukaryota; kingdom Viridiplantae; phylum Streptophyta; class Pinopsida; order Pinales; family Pinaceae; genus Larix; species Larix sibirica. The sequence continues at coordinate 34,236 of NWUY0300002045.1, read as the reverse complement.
TCTATAACTGCTACCTAGGTATCATATGCTTATATAGATTCATCTTAGCTCTTTGGAATTGATAATTTGAAGATCTTTGGGAATTCCAGGGTCACCATCAAATGGATGCAGGGTGTTTATGATCTTGAAGTTTTATCTCTAACGCATGGGTGTATTAAGATCAAAGCTGCTATTAAACTATTCAGGAATATCACTTTTGAGCATATCTACCGGCACCACAATCTTTTGGCTGATAAACTTTCGAAGGAAGTTTTAAGTGGAGCCTTTGGGTTCCTTTCATGGGAAGAAAATCTAAATTCACAGGTTTTGAACCATGGATCCATGAACTTTTTTGAGTAACTTCATTGTATGAAAACATATATGTTATGTCTTTTTTGAATAGCATGAACTTTATGTTTTTTCTGAGATTTAGCTGACTTCCTTCGTGATGATCAGCAGATCATTTTTGTAAGATCTAAGACTTTAGGTCAGCTCTGTCCTGATGCAGTCCTTTGATCATACATTAAACTTCATGTACCTTTTGATTCGAATGAATAACATTGATACAATTTTTTTCTGCTGGAAAAAAAATTCATTTTAACCCTTACATTTAATAATCTCTCCCTTGATAGGCAAACCTAGGCGCTTCTCTGGGTGCCATCACTCCTAAGTAGACTAGTATTTTAAATTGATTAGACATTAATAGCTTTCTATAATGAAAACCAGATCAGGATCAGGAAATTTTACCTGCAAGTTCGGAAAGTTTTGCTTATCCTTTGTAGACCTCCATCTTCTGTGGATTTAACTTGTAGATCGTTCCATGATTGTCTGATAACATTGAAGCAACTCTCGCTCGCTTGCTTGAAATCGTTTGAAACAATGTCAAAGAAGGTATTTTCCGGCACAATGTTATCAAACTGCAAGATGGGCGCAGATGATGCAACAGCCCCGATCGCTACATGGGGATATTTCAATCGGAACCAAGCAGCTAGCACTGCAACAAATACAGAGTAAAACCAAATTTTCTATGAGATTCCAAGGAATTGAAGCTTTCGACGGTATTATGTAATAGATAACTTCCCTTTCATGTCATGGAGAGAGAAACCAGGTGGGGTATGGATGAAACATCAACTCTTAGTCTTTACTGTGCGTTAAATCTAAAAATGTATTATGTACATTGAATATAGATATATACACAGAGATATCTAACTAAACTAGGTCTATGGGTTTAAATGGGGCTGTGCTAGTTTAAGCAATGAAAACATTCAAGTTAATATCCATTCATAGGTAAGGAATCAAGCCTTGACTCACTTCCACCATAAGAACCCCCGAATACTACCGTTGGCGAAGCTTGGGCGGACAGATTCTTCTTCAAGTCTAATATGAGAATAGCATAATCAGCCAAGGCCTGCTGGGAATTAAGGTATCCCAATGTTTCTGTGTTCTTGTAAGAGTTGTTCCTGTCTCCAAATGGCATCGAGTTCCCGTAGAATCGGTGCTGAAAACATTTAAGAAAAACCCAATTAGATTAATATAATCACGTCCTCAGTCTAGAATAACCTCTGCATCAACATGAACAAAAACTGATCAGTGTTCACCTCAATGAAGACGAGCAAAGCTTGAAACTTTGGCGCAATCTCGAACATGAACCCCGTGTTATTGGTAAACCATTCGATATTTCCTTCGTTGCCAGTATAAACAAAGATAGGTGCCCTGCTCTCGGCCCCGCCCCAGTGCTTGTCATTGAAGAGGTACTTTTGCTGAAAGATTCTATAGCTTCCAGGCGTATATGTGAAGTGATCGAGACTCTGACCAAAATAACGGACCTCGTATTCAAGCAGCGTATGCTTCTCTTTTTCTTTAGCCTCCCCCAAATGAACAGAACGCGATCTCGGTCGGCTGCTGTGGAGACCCGGCAGAGGGGGAGCTCTATCTCTATGAGCACCAACCTGCAAATATAGAAACGCTACGAGGGCTAAGAGAATCCATCCTTGAGGAATGCCCTTACACGCCATCGTTCACAAAAAAATGTCACAAGATCGCACAACTTTGCAGCTGCAGAGAGCCTTCCAGTGTCTGCTTGTGGTAGAAGAAAGGACGGGGACTCATGTTGACAGCTGGTTTCTTGATAACGGATAAGCAAAAGAGCTACATCTCTAAATTTAGCGTATAGATCGCCTCATGATGGCCTGTAACCATAGGCTTTCTGGTCCAAAACTCTCTAGCCTCTGGTCCCATCAGGGTTGATGTTAACCAGTCAATCCAAAAAGAAAAGCAAGTCACATGAGATTTGATTGATTGAGCATAAACTAGTAATTGCACTTCAGTGTGCAATAAAAGAATGTCATATTGCATATGAAGCAAGGAGATTTGTTCCTAATGAGTACCCAATCTGTATTGAAGTAGCAGGTGTAACGTTGAAGTTGTAGGTGCAAAATATACTCACACTGAAGGGGATTTGCTGATGGACTTCCTCTTTCCAATCTTTTTACAAAGAATCTAGTGGTTGTAATTTGTAATTAATATTAGGGGAAATCAAAACAGTACATGATGGACTTCCTCTTTCCAATTGTTAATCTAGTAGTTGTAATTTGTAATTAACATAAGGGGAAATCAGAACAGTACATACTTTAATTTTTTTGTCATTTTTATTGAAATTCTTGATAAAATGGATGTAAATCCAATAATGTTAATAAATTGTGTTAAAATTTAGAAACATTTTAA
>NWUY0300002041.1:15529-25553 GCA_004151065.3 Larix sibirica | reverse complement strand
TTTGGGCATACATATTTTGTGCCATTCAACAAGATGAAACTTTCCACTAGAATTTTATGCAGCCCATAATAAATTTATGATCCACTTCTGAATACCGTCAATGATGCCAAGATGAGTTTTATCCATTGTCATCCAGAACATATGTATACTTTCAAGAACCGACTTTTCCAACACAAGCCTACCCCCAAGGGAGATCCATTTATTACAACAACAACCTATATGGTGTTCAAACTTACTGAGAAACCATTTCCAGTATTTGATAGAGTAGCAGTTGGGTTTGATAAAAAAACCCAGACACTTTAGACCATTTTCCAATATTTCCACCTATAAAGGAAAATAACCCATAATTTGAGATAGACTCGAATCCTCTACCTTGTTATGATAAAGACATGATTTCTGAGAGCTCATTTCCATGCCTGAAGCAAAGAAAAATAGTTGTAGGATATCAAAAAACACTTTTCATTTAGAACCATAACCCTCATTGAATAGGATCACATCATCGATGAAGAGGAGATGGGTAGTTCGATGAAACCTCAAAATTTTTACCCCTTTTATCTTATGAGAAAGATTGGCTTCCAAAATAATTCGATTGAGACCTTCGATAACCATAATGAAAAGAAGGGGTGACAAAGTATATCCCTATTACAATCCCCGAGTAATTTTAAAAACCTTCGAAGGAAGACCATTAACCAACACTGAGACGGTGGCTGAGGAAAGACAAATCATATACATTCAACCACTCCCAGTGGAAGTCCCACTTGAAGAAGAACGAGGCATAAAAATAACCACTCCACCCAGTTGTAATCTTTGGATAAATCCATTTTTAGAAGAATAGACTTCATGTTTTTTATTTTAATAGAGTGGATTCTCTCTTGAGAGATACCAACTTCCTCAGAGATATTCCTAAAGGGGAGAAATCCAAATCGCCCCATAGACAAAAGATTAGCGAGAAAAGTATTAATTCTATTTGCTATAATCTTAGAGATGATTTTGTATGCCAAGTTACAAAGAGAAATGGGTTGGGACTCATCAAAAGAAACATGTTTAGAGGGTTTTGGAATAAGATCCAAATAGGTTGAGTTTAGGGTACGGGAGAGATACTCATTTAGGAGTGATTCCTCCACCATTTCGCGAATGTGAGGACTGAAAAGCTCAAAAAATCTAGATAAGAACTCCACCGTTTAGTCGTCTGGGACTGGACTCTTCTCCTTATCCATTTTCTTAAGAACCTCCTCAATATCAGACAAAGTAACAGGTTTGGCAATCTCAGCCCCATCCTCCTCGGAGAATAATTTTCGATAATGTTGAAGGACCTTACATTGAGCATCCAAATTACAATGCCCAAGGTCCTTAAAAATGTGTCTAAAACACCAAGCAGCTTCCTTCTCCAACTCCTCTTGTTTACTAATGGGTGATCCATATACACCATTAATGTCCCAAATAGAATTTATTTTTTTGCGATGACTTGCAAATTTTTTGAAAAACTTAGAATTACAACCACCCTTTTTAATCCATATAGCGCATATTTTCAACCTCCAACTCTCTGCTTCAAAGCTTAATATCTTACTTTTTTGTCCCTCTAGTGCCTAAAGTTTTAGTTTGCATTCCATAGAGAATCTGTCACCCCTTCTCATCTATAGAATTTGAGCTATGCTATCCTCAATATCAATAAGTTCAAGGTGCATCCTATGTTTCTTCTCGCGTTCCCAAGATTGAATCAAATATCAATCTATTGAGTTTCCCCACAAGCCGATAGATTGTCGAACCATTGGAGGTATGGCTATTTGATTGCCAAAAATTCCTTACCAGCTTAATGAACTCATTATCTTCAATCCAACCATGATTGAATTTAAAAGGAGGCGAATATTTTATGTTTGATAGGTCCAACTGAAGAAAATTGGGGCAATGATCTGATAAACCAGATAAATGTGTCCAAGACCTATATCTAGGAATCATATAATCCAACGAGTCTTCCAACAAAAAGTGGTCCAACCGCTTGGCATGTGCTTCACTGCCTGTCCGACCATTTCTCCAAGTGGACGAGATGGGTTCAGGAAGAACATCAATAAGATTATTTTCTAGAAAGAACTGGATAAAAAAATAAGCAAAAGGATCAGCTTGAGAACCCCATACTTCATTCTCCCCATTGTAAGTTTTAAGTTCCCCCCCAAAATGAGTGAAGGGTCACAAAAAAATCTTTAAGCCCATCTGAAGACCAGAAAGTCTCATTGTTCGAATAGGGAGCATAAACATTAAGTACCTTCACTAGAACCTCTAATCCTATGAAACTATCAATCAATACGATTCTAGCTTCAATAATAAAGGACTTTAAATCTTCCTCCCTAGGGTTCCAGATGACGACCAAGCCTCCTGACAGCCCTGCCACATCTGTAGCACATGCTACCCAACCTGGTAACAAATTTAAGAAGAACTACAAATCCTTCACCGCATAACACATAGAGTCCCGAATCAAGACGAGATCAAGTCGAATGACTTCCAATGAACTTTTGAAGGCATTAAATTTTGAGGACCCCCCAACTTCCCCAAATGTTGTAAGACATAATTATCATTAATCAACAGCAGAGATGGCCTACTTTGTTCTGAGGGGTCAAAAAACATATTGGTTTGATGCAAGCCTAGCAATGACATTCAACCCAGAAGAGACAGGAATATAAGGAGAAGAAAAATCCTCCAGGACCCCCTAGGATGGACCTTGTTTCGAAGGAGAGGCCTTCTTACGTTTCCACATACGAATGTTGAAATTTTATAACCTAATCGAGTTTATATAGGAAACGTCTGAGTTTTCAGAAGAGGGCCCCCCATGCACATGTCACCAGTATTATTCTTGTCAAAACCGACAGACTCGGGAAAGGGATTAGGATAAATATTTGAGGGTGGTTTAAAAAGGTGTTACCCCAAGAAAGAATCATTAATAACATCCCTCGAAAGTCCCAACCCAAGTTCTTCATCATCATGGGAACAAGTATCAACAAGAGTGTTATCTCGAACCAAACCACTAATAGAAGGAGAGGAGACCCCTTCTGTATCATCTTTCAAAAGAAGCAGGCATTGTTTTATGATCTCCAGTTCCTTATACGACAAAGAAGAGGGAAGAGTAGCGGAGGATCCAATCTTGTCCAACAGAGATGAGAATGAAGCAGGATCATACCTAGTAGAAGAGAGAGAGGGATTTCCCATATCATTATAGAATTCCTATGTAGGAGTAACAGCTACCGCTAGCGAGGGAGCTTTCTTCCCATAACTCTTAGTAGAATGACCCTTCCACAAGTACTTATGTTCACAAATGCTCGAACACTGAGACTTGAGGTGACCCATTTTGCGACAATAAAAACATCGAAAAAGGAGCCGTTTATAATATAAGATTTGAGCAAGAGTACCATCACCCCAATGAATTGTCACTTCAGTTGGTAATCCCCGCGAGACATCCATCTGAAAACCAACATAGTTTCCATCCACTTATCCAGCCTGTATAACATGTCCTTATCCAATAAGATGAGTTGACCAATGTGGTTGGTGAGATCCTAAAAAACATTTGTAAACCAAAGCGGAAGGGGGAAACCAGGAAAAAGAACCCCTAAATTTCTTAGGGTCACAAGTTCCTTTAGGGGATCAAAAGCATCATGCCAATGAGATAGGACCAGTGACCCGCCTCCAATAAGACATGGTCGCTCAAGGATTTTGTTTGCATATTCTCTATACAGGAAGTTGAAGTAGAAACACCCTTTGACCATAATGTTGAGCTTAGGAGAATAGTCCACCGCTGGTTTCCAATTCACTTTGATCCAGTCGAGAAACTCAAACCTGTTGAGGGAGGCATATTCCATCTTACCAACTAGGGTCTAGTTGTATATCCTTCCACACTGTATATGGATATGCTTTTAAAATGTCCTATAAGTATTAAGAAAACGCCTAGCTTTGGATAGCTTACCAGTAGGTTTACGTGTGAAACCCTTTGTCTTCTTGCTTGTGTCCCTAAGGGAAGGATGGACCGAATAAAACCTAGTAGGTTTGTTTGTACAGGGAAAAAGTTCAAACGTAGCTATATCAACATGAGGGGAAGGAAGATGGCCTGACCCGAATAAACATTTCGGGTTCGAGGACCCATAAATGCCAGACCTATCCAACAAAGAGCTTTTTACTGTCCAAGTCAATTCCCCTTGTAGAAACGACACCTGCTTCACTGGAAAAAAAAGGCAAGTGGCGTTGACCTCCCCCTTAAACAAGATTTGATATATTATTGGAACCCCCTTCCGAATTGAAAAAATCCCCTGCTTGAGTCCATTCTTGTTCCAATGCGGCCCATTCCAGTACTTCATCCTCCAGGTCAAAGATAAAGATATTTTGCGAGGTCTCCATCAGCACACGCACAAGTCCAATAAACCAGAGGTAAACGCCAAAAAAGGGAACAAATATTGACCACCAGTATCAACAAAAAAACATGCGTGCATACCAAACATGTTCCCAGGACACCTAATAGGAAAACAACAAACGAAGGAAAGTAAAACCCGATTAAAAACAATGGTAAAAAACACACACACTCAATGCCACTTTTATTATACCTGGTCGGTGCTAAGCCCCATAGCACACTGGACCCCGAGTTTCCATTTGAACAGCCAGGAAGATTACCAGTCACATCATCAAACCCTCAAAACCCTCATTGTTGCGACCTAATTCATCTGTATTTCACCAAAGATATATCCCACTTGTTTAACTTTTAGTCACTAGATTCAAGTCATTTAATGCATCTTGCGTGCACAAGATCTCGCTATCTCCCACTTGTTTCACTTTTAGCATCAACAAAACTGCATTTAAAAAAATGAGTATCTTTCTTTTTTATTGCATACTTCTTAACCAATGATAATATTATTCCAAGATAGCTATCTATGAATCTTGATTGCATTGGTAGAATATCATAATTTCCTCTTTACCATACTTCATTGATAAATTGATCTAACTAGATAATTGATTGTCGCAAAAGATATGAAGGTGTGTGATGCGATGCCATTTTCGTTTTGGTATGGAAAATAATATTCTATTTAGTAAGTTTAATTGTCAAACAGTGTTGGCTTTTTGTTTCATCTTACCTTTAAACTATTAAATTTTTTTTGTCGTTATGAACTTTTATTTTCCCAGTCATAAAAAATTTGTTGAAAAAAAATCCCTTCAAAATTGAAGTGCTTCAGTAATAAAATTTAAAGTCAACAATCGCACAAACAACTCAAAAGAGTAATACATACATGAATTATGAATCAATAAAACTTATAACCTTACCATCATTATGAACCAACAAAAGGTGGAACCCTTACTACCATTATGAACCAACAAAATCTGGAACTCTTTCCACATGTTAATTTACTATTTGGATCCCCAACTATTATTATGACTGAAAGCCTATGCTGCAGAAAATCCTTTATGGAAGTGGGGATGTGTATGTATTATTCATGATGAAATTTATCCCCAGTAGGTAGCGTAGGCGATCAAACCCCCTGCTGCTAATGGATCTCTATCATGAGGTCGTGGGTTCGACTCACCTGCATCTACCGGGGTCAGGTCGGTTATCTAGGTAGTCGGGTGCAAGCCTGGCCCCCCCATAATCGTATTACAAGAACACACACACACACACACACACATATATGGATCTAACTAAACTAGCTTACCTATCTATGCAAAACAATAATATATCAACAATAAGTANATCAGATTGAAATTTCTGAAAAACTAACACAAGCTTGCATGAAGAAAGATGAACATTGGCTCTTGAAGTCAAGAAGGCAATGGCTTTAGTCCAGGATTAAAAAAAACAAGCCACTTTCTTCCATGAGTAAGTTAAAGATAAGAAACTTAGAAATAATGTCAAATAAATAGTCGAGCAAGATGGGGAGAAATTGACATCTTTTGAAGTTATCAAAGAGCCGACATATCTTCATTACAAAAATCTCTACACAAATGAAGATGATGTCGATCTACTTGTTGTTGAGGAAATGTTACAAGATATTCCGTGCATGATTAAAAATATAATCATGATCTTGGGAAGGAGATATCAAAGCATGAAGTAATATAAGTTATTTGGGGCCAGATCTAGATATAGCACAAGGATTTGATTTATTGTCTATACACTTTTTTTTTATTTTTAATCCAGATTTTGCTAGTATATCAATAATTTGTATCTATGTCAAATGTTAAAGTAGGCAAGGGGGAAACCAAACGTAGGAGGTGCAACAAACTCTTCCTTTATTGCTTTGGTACCAAAAGATTCAAAGGCTATTTCCTTTTCTAGGTTTAGGCCTATTTATCTCTATAACTCAACATATAAATTATGAAAAAGGCATGGGCTAACAAAGTTAAAAAGATTATGATTAGGTTAATCTCAAAAGACAAGGGTGGTTTCATGGAGAAAAATCAAATCACTAACAATATTATCCTTGTCGAAGAAGCAATACACTCAAATAAAAAAAGAGGAGAAAGGGGTATGATTACTAAAATGGATTTAGCTAATGCCTTTGTTAGAATCCATCAATCTTAAAATGGATTCAGTTAGTGCATTTGATAGAATTTGTCACTCCTTTTTATTTGTTGTTTTGTCCAATTTCGAAATGGTTGAAAATGTATTAGGGAACATAAGTCAATGTGTTGGTTGTCCTTGGATTTCCATGGTTGTTTTTCGTAGGCTAACAAGACTCTTTGTGTTCAATGGGGATTGTGATAAGGGTGCGCTCTCTCTCCTTTCCTATAACTAACAATGGTGAAATCCCTTAGTGGGAGATTAGAGGGAAATGTTGGATGGAAAGCTTCAAGGAACCATCATAGCCAAAGGGGTCAATCCTATCAACTACATCCAATTTACAAATAGTACTCTATTGGCTGTGGAAACTCTACTATTATAGACATGTTTATGGATGGAACATACATCCATTATTAATGCTTAAATTGCTAGAATTATATATTTTACTTACATAGGTTATTGGACATCCTTCAAGTATTTTGGTATGCCCATCACCTCAATGCATCCCTAATCGATTTACTAGATTCATATTGTGAAAAACATTAAGTGGAAGATGTAGGATTGGGGGGATAATTTGCTCAACCCAGTTGATATAATTATTCTAATTAAATCTACCCTATCAACTAGTTATTATAATTAGTTACAAATAATTGAAACTGACAGAACATGAATGGATTCATCAATAGTAACTCTAATTCTAAATTTCCTTACGCAACAAAACAATGAATTCAAAAAAATAAAAAAATGCAACTAAATCAAGAAATGAATTCCCCTCATCATTCCCATAGGCAATCCATATTAACACGATATTTATTGCATATAAGCGACATTGACAAAATACTGAAAGCAATTCAAATTCTCTTATCCCTACTTGTTATATATTTCTTTTGAGTCCTTTTTTTACAAGCAGCATCTCATCCCATTCTCAAGCACTTAAGAGATAATGACATTGTCGGTACCTTTACGACATGAATCAGTCCACAAAGAGTAAACATGCCATAAGCAAGCTTTAAACTTGGGCAGGGAAGATCTCTGTTACACACATATTATACCAAGGAGAGGCTTAAGAAATTATTTATTTTCAAGAAAAATTTCATAGTGTTGTTTTTGTATTAATACACTCCATATATATAAAATACACCACAAGAGTTTCACATAGCCATATATAAGGTACACACAATACCTGAGACAAATATTCAAGGAAAATTTCATAGCATAGATTTTTGTTTATGTTTTAACACACCACAAACATTTCTCTTTGAGTAAACAGGGCTTGATCGATTTGGATTGAGAGAATTAGGGCTCGATCGATTACATTAAGGAAATAAGAGCTTCCACTGAATTATAATGAATGATTTGTGGAGTTTCCTCTCATGAAACCAAATTAGATACCAATGGATTTAGAGTTTAATCAAAGAGGAGATATGGCTCTAATTATGAGAAAATTTGAGTCTACAATTTTGGAGTTTAGATAATTGTGGATCATGGAGATGATAGATCATTTGCCTCATTTGGTTTCCCTTCATTTCTTCATTAAATTTCATTGGCTCATTGCAATGGACCTACTTGTTATTTTAGGGAGGATGGTGGTGGTTTAAATATGATTTATCCACACTTCCTAACATACATTGCTTGGCAACAATGTTACCTTATCGATGACATGGTTCTAACAAATGAAAAATGTATTTTAACAATAGTTGATAACTAGGGTAGAGTGTTACTTAGCTTTGACAATTTGGCTTAATGAGATTGATCCATGTCTTCTTCCACCATCAATTTATTCAATTAGGGTAATAACCATGTTGAAGAGTCACTAGAGTTCCATGGATATAAATTTGAGATGTTGTAAGGGAATTCTTATCTTGGCATTTGATGGGAGGGTGGATCAGGTTGAGGACTTCATCTCTCATTTTAACTCTATGTGCTTCCAGCGTTCTCTTGATTGATTGGTTTTCTTAAGGGGGGAAAAAAGAAAGGGAAAAAAGGTATGGTAAATCCTACACCTTTAATCGAAAGTAAGCACACTGTCGGGTGGGCACAAATGTGTTAGTAAATAAGATCACGATTCTAGTCATAGAATACCAAATAGATGAACATAGTGGTGAATCATTCATGTCACTTTTATATGACTCGGGAGTGTCTTGGGTGCATGATTCAGATGTGCATACCCAAGGGAGTTGATCATTCCCTTAGTTAATGCACATTGCCTTTGATGGACTTGACCGAGTGCATTCAAGTGCACTCATTAGGAACACTTGTGATGGATGCACTTGTGACAAGGAGAGTTGTGGGCATATGGATGACGAGCATGCATGTAATAGGTGCACTTGTGCACACATGGGCATTGGGAATACTTGCGACAAGTGCACTTACATACACCGAATCGATGGATGGAAGACATCGAAGGAAGCAAAGTTGGATGTGGGTACTTGGGTCCACCTTAGAAGCAAAGGGCTTGCAACAGCTTGGAAAAGGCTCATATATATAGGTGGATGCCTCATTGTGCCAAGGCATTCATTCATTCAAGGAGGAGGCATTCAAGTGTAAAGTGACCTTTGATTTTTCCTAATCATCGTGGTTGGCATAGTAGGGCGAATTTGCACCAAAAGAGAAGTGAATAGGGCTTGCAGGAGGCAATCCTATGAATTCTCCAGGGATTGGATTGACAATTCTAGGCAATTGTGCCTTTTGTAATTATAGTTTACAAAAAGAGTTGCAGGAAATTGGCCTAGATCCTATGATGTATAATGTAAGATACCTCATCTAATAAAGTTTAAGGCATCCACCTTGAGTGTCATTTGTATATGTGCCTTGTGTTCTCTTTGGTAGGATGAATGTTGTTATGTTTCCTGAGATGCTAAGTTTAAGTATTGTTGGGATGTTTTAAATGTCACAGTTTGATGTTTTCGTATTGTTGGATAACTTGGTTAGGTAGAACTAAAGTTGTGCATCTAACATATTGTACTCTAAGTGAAATTTATCGGTATGTCGTAGATGAAGAGGTGTAGTTTGGTTGTAGTAGGAGAAGCTTGGGCAAGTTCTTATGGTTGAGTTAGGGTAGTGTTGCATGACCATAGATGATGATTTTTTTTTGGGGGAAAGACTACGAAGTCTATGATAGGTGGTATCATAGCACTTTTTCACTCTTTTTCTAGTGGGAAGGTGGAAAGAGGGCACAACTTCCGCCGAGATTTGATTTCATGATCTTATCGGGAACCCTTTAGCATGTCCTATAAGGGTGCATCAGGTTTGGATGGTGGTTCAATTGGTTCGAGATAGCCTTGAAATCCTATCTCCATAAGGAGTTATCTTGGGAAGACATGGTGTAGGTTAAGGCACTAGAAGATTGTATGTGATAGAAGGAGACTAGTTGAAGGTGGAAGATGATCCATAGTTGTTGTTGTAGGATACGAGCTGTCTATAAGTAACTGGGTTAAGTGTCCCATTGTCACCTACCCAAATTTTGAGGATATTTATTTTATATTATTTCTTTTTGCAAAA
>NWUY0300002041.1:0-10963 GCA_004151065.3 Larix sibirica | reverse complement strand
ACATAACGCATTTAGTAAATGATTTTCTTGAGTCACAATAATTAAATTACTTTCTGCATTCATGACTCATTAATGTTGACCTTACAAGCATTTAATATTTCCGCAATTACAATTATTAACATTATTTGCCGACATAATTTTTTTAAAATTTTTTTATGAAGTTATCGGGATGTTACACCCATCATGACACATAGTGCATTTTAGGAAAGTCAATATGAACACAACAATTATATATGATACACTTAGGACTTTCTTGGATCCAATACATTTCCCAATAGACCTCATGAAATCCACATTGTTTGCTATCTAGGAGTAGGCCACTTTAATCGGGTAGAGTTTTTGTCTCTTCTTATTGTAGTTCATTTCCTCTACGTATTTGAGCACAACGGAGTTCTTTGGTAGACAAAGGGGTGAATGCTCGCTCAAAGTGGCCTTTGTTGACAACCAAATATGAAGCCACAACAAACTTTGTTATGTGGATCAAATTATCAACGAAAGAGTACTATGGGAATTAGTGGATTTTGGTGTCTCTCATAGCTTCTTAAAGGAGTTGGTAAGTGGAATTGGGTTTAGTGGTGGACTGTGTAGAACTTAAATCAAGGTGATCAAATTTAATGCAATGAAAACAAGTGTGGTTGTGATTGCAATTCACATATAATTGCATAAGTGGAAGGGCCCTGAAGACTTCACATTGATGTTGATGGATGACTTTGAATTCATTCTTGGGTAGGACTTACTAGGGAGAACGCAGTTAGTTCTCTTTCCATTTGTGGACAAGCTGGTGATACTTGCTGGGTAGAAGACTTGTGTTGTGTGCACGATAATGAAAATGTGCAACTAGTGTTTGGACTCGGCATGAAGATCCCGAGTGAAGATCATGAAAATTTGATGCTTGACTCTTTGCCAAATGTGCTCTCACCTAGCCACATTGTTGACCATCACATTGAGCTTGAACCATGCTTGTAGCCTCTAGTGAAGGATCCTAACCAACTTTTAGGGCCCGAGTTAGAAGAGTTGTGAAGAATGTTGGTAGATTTGCTTTATGTTGTCTTCATCATACTATTTAGGTTTCCATATGGCCCGTTGGTCCTCTTCTAGATGAAGAAGGACACCCCAAATTTGAGGATGTGCTTGGAATGCAGTGCATTGAACAATCAAACCATGTAGAATCAATGCCCCTTACCTTTGGAAATAGATTGCTTTGATATATTGGCTAAGGCCAAAGTCTTTCAACATTTGACTTGAGGTCGACATACAACCAACTAAGGATAGCATAAGGAGATGGTCCAAAGAAAGCTTGTGTAACAAGGTATGGAAGTTATGAGTTTCTTGTTATGCCTTTTGGATTATGTAATGCACCAACCACTTTTTTCACCTTGATGAATGATGTATTAATACCATTCTTGGACAAATCAGTTGTTGTTTATCTAGCCGACATCGTGGTGTTCAATGAGAACATGGAAGATCATAAGAGGCACTTGGTCGAAGTATTTGAGGCATTGAGGAATAATTACTTGTACTTAGATAAGTCCAAGTGTGTCTTTGGCCATACTAAAATTCAACTCTTGGGACATTGGATTGGGAAAAGGTACATCCAGATGGATCCTATGAAGATTAGGGTGATTGAGGATTGTGGGGAATCCATAACAATTCATGAGGTAAGAAATTTCCTTGGATTGGATAACTATTCTGGCAAATTTAATAGAGTACTCTAATATTTCAACACCACTGAATGATTTATTGAAGAAGAATAAATCATGGAATTGGATGGAGAAGTTTCGAGAAACATTCTATGAATTGAAATGAATTTGTAACATCATCAATACTAAAGATGATATACTTTGAGCACTAATTTGAGATATATATAGATGATTTATATTTATCCATTGGAGGATTTTTATCAGAGGAGGGTCATTTTATGGCCTATGAGAGCAGAAAGCTACATGATCGCAAGTGGAGGTACCCCATCCATGAGAAAGAGATGACTACAGTGGCGCATTCACTACAAGAATGGAGGCACTACTTGCTAGGAAAACCATTCATTGTGAAGATGGTTAATTTTGCGACAATATACTTTGTCATACAACCGAGGTTGTCACCTAAGTAGGAACAACGAAATGATTTCTTGGCAGAATTCAACATGAACATTGAGTACTGACCAAGCAAGAATAATGCAATAACCGTTACCTTAAATAAGAAGTTGGAGGTTGCAATCTTAGAAGAAGACGAGTTGTTAGTTCCCATGGGTATCCATGTGCAAGTATTTACATAATTGCATGAGATGACCGAGGATGGATTGTAGAAGGATCTCATCACAATGAACATCATGAAGCACATGAAGGAAGGCAAGACGAGGCGATTTTGGATAGATGAGAAACTTTTGTACTTTGGATAACACGTCTATGTGCCTAAGTCATGCAATCATAAGTAGCATATCTTGAAGGACTACCACGACTCACCTTGGGTTGGTCACCCAAGACAACGACTAACAATTCCATTGTTGGAAGGAAGCTACTTCTAGGAGTAGATGCAAAGGGATGTGGAAAAGTATGTTAATACTTGTGTTGTATGCTAGCATGACAGGGCATATCCCAGAATGGAGGCTGGTCCACTTTGACCTTTATTGATGCCAGCGAGACCTTGGGAAATTCTCTCCATGGACTTCATCACTTAGCTTCTAGTTTCACAAGGTTATATTGATTTTTTTGTGGTTATTGATAGATTTCCAAGTATTCCATCTTCATGTCGATGAAGGTGCCTTGTGACATGGAGGAAGTTGTGAAGTTGTTTTTCAATAATGTTACGAAGTTATGGGTACCACCATTGAGCATTATGTTGGAAAGAGACACAAGGTTCACAGGGTGGTTTTGGATAGAGTTGTTTAAGCTTGTTGATATCAAGCTGGTGATGAGTTCAAGCTACCACCTACAAATCGATGGGTAGACATAACACATAAATGGACTTTTGGAGGATTACCTAAGCATTTTTGTTCATGCAGACCAATCGAATCGACTAGTGTTGTTGGATGCAACACAATACAACTACAACATGCATAAGTGTTATGTGATAGGACATAATCCATTTGAGTTGGAAAATGGATAGTAGCATTTGGATCCCCAAAATTTTTTGCTAGGATACTATGGGTAGAAGCCATCAACCTCGTGTTTCATGAAGGGGTGAAATGATAGATTGGAGATGGCTCATGTTTATTTCACAATTGCAACAAATAGGATGAACCATGGGTGGATCGTAATATAAGGGAGGTAGAATTTAAGCTTGTAGGTGACTTAGTATTACTTAAGCTCGGTAGATATCAATTCAAGCCACAAAGTGGCATATCTTGTGCTTTGCGACGATGGTTTGAAGGGTAGTTCAAGGTACTTGAGAAGATTGGAAACATTACTTACAGATTGGAGCTTACATAATGCATGAGAACTCGCCATAAAATTTTACACATCAATCCATTGAACCCTGCAATATTAATAGGTGATCCTAACAAAGTTGTACTATCTAGATCCCCTAAGATGATAAGAGGTAGACCAGTGCTATAAATAGACAAGATACTCGTGCACAAGAATACACAATTCGATAAGAACCAAAATATGTACTTTGTTAACTAGAAGGATATACCTACAGAAGATAACATTTGGGAAATGAAGGATGCACTATTGTTGTGTGAAGATAAGATTTGAGATTTTGGAAAGTATAACCTTGGGCCACTTAGGCATGTGGTAGTTGGATGTTTTTATGATGCTAATAGGTTTGGTGGGGGAGCATGTAATGCCTCCAACTAGACCAATAGTAAGCGCATTATTGCGTACGCATGGAGGGTGACCAAAGAAGATCATGGTACTAGATGTAGACTACCAAATAAATTAATGGAGTGACAAACCATTCATGTTGCCTTTATATGGCTTGAGAGTGTCTTGGTTGAATGATCAAGAATGTTATACCCAGGGGAGTTGAGAATTCCCTTAGTCAATGAACATTACCTTTGATGGACTTAGTCGGGTGCATTCATTAGAAAATCTTGTGATGGATGCATTTGCAAAGGGTAGACTCTTGGGAACATGGGTGGTGAGCACACATGCGAGAAGCACACTTGTGGGCATAAGGGTGCTGAGCATACTTGCAATGGGTGCACTTGTGAGCAAACTTGTGGATGCAGTGACTAATATTGGATGCAAGACACCAAAGGAAACAAATTTGGATGTGGGCACTTAGGTCCACTCTAGAAGCAAACATATTTCAAGATCTTGGCAAGACACACACACACACACACACACACACACACACATAGGAGGATTCGTCATTGTGCAAATGCATTCATTCATGTAAGCAAGACACATTGAAGTATAAAGTGATATGCAACTTGTGCTAATTACTAGGGTTAACATGATAGGGAAAATTTGTAATGGCTGATTGAAAAAGAGAAATGAATTGGACCTACAGGGGGTAAGCCTCTGGTTGCTTCATGGGTTGTATTTACAGTTATAGGCAATTTTTCATTTTGTTATTGTAGTTTGTAAAATGAGCTGTGGGAAGTTTGCTTAGACCCTCAATTATACATTGTAATAAAATTAATTTAATAAAGTTTAAGGCATTCACTTTGGGTTTTGTTTGGACATATGCCTTGTGTTATCTTTTGTTAGTTGTATGTTAATGTTATGTTTCCTCTGATGCATTGTGTTGGCTAACTTATATAAAATTGGCCAAGTATTGTTGGGATGTTTTAAAGGCTAGGGTTGGATGTGTGCCTACTTATGGATAACTTTCTTAGGTAGAACTAAAGTGGCGCATCTAAAATATTGTAGTATAAGGAAAAGATACATGCGAACTTTTGGTGAAGAGGTATAGTTTGGTTATGGAAGGCCTAGGTTCGTCAAGTCATTATGGTTGAGGCAAGGTAGTGCAACACGATTGGGGTTCACTACTTTATTTCTTTGGTGCATGAGGCTTATTCCGAGTGATTCAATTCAAGATTGAGGTCTCCAGGTTATGGCAACCCTTCTATTGAGGCTAACACTTATTCATCCAATGATGGAATTCTAGGTAAATTTTCTTATCTAGTCCAAGTGAATACAATAATAGAACTACATTTTCCTAGGTTTCTAAACAAGGGTTTCATTGTAGGTTCAAGAGTTGGTATCTATTGGTTTGGCTCCAAATATTTAGTTGCAAATTTGATTCTGGCTTACTAGGGTTAAGTCAAGGTTGAGTCAAACAAAGTTTTTTTTTGGATTGCTAGCAACTAGTCTTTCTAGGGCTCCGTTTGTAGGTGATTTAGCTTGAATCTCTACCGACCATGGGTAAATGCAACAACCTACTATTTATTTAACCATATGTAACTATATTGTTTTTTTATTTTATTTCAAATCTAGATAAATTCAATGATTCTTTTGGAATATGGTTATCCACCATCTAAAACATTCTAGGATTAAATCTTATAATATTTTTTTTCCACAAAAAATAAATAAATCACTTTTTCATTACCATAGAGTGTAAAAACATTTTCTTCATGTACTATCGCATGGGTACAAAATTGTTATCCCAAAATGTCCCATACTTCCCCTATAATATATTTAGTCTTCAAAATAGTTTTACTTCCTAGACACATGTCTCATCTCATTTTACATTTATAAGTTCGAAATAAGCTTTCCAAACTTATTCTAGTTCCAAAAATAAAAAGTCTAATAGAGTCCCTAGATACTTTTTAAAATTAGTATAGTCACCCATCAAAAATATTTAAAGCCTAAATAAGTGTCAAATAGATAATTGAGATTCTACAACCAAGTCCTAGATAGTTTTCACAAAGTTAAGATCCTCGACATTCATGGAAAGTCCCCCTTTCAAGAGGGCATTTGCCTACCGGTTCAACTCTCTATAAATATGGTAGATTGTAAACTTGGAGAAGAGTGAAAAAATCTCATTCATATGAGTATCCACTACCAACAGATCAATATTAAAAATATGTTGATTTCCTTGCATCCATTGTACCACTAGTGATGGATCACCATAAAATTGTATTTCTTTATTCCCAGTGTCGTATGATTTCTTGAGAAGGGTTCTTAAATCCGTTAATTTTGCTAAGTTGTTATTCCCCCAACCAATGCTTGCCTTAAATGTGATGTAATGCGTCCGGGTGAAATAGAGGAGACCTCCCAACTCAAAGAGCTATTATGGTCTCAAACATGCACCATTAAAGAGCCCCTAGGAACAACTTTTATCTATCAATAGTTCCCTGATCTGTCTCAGTAGGTTTGGTTTAGGATCCTCTCTACAAAAGGTGAAAGTTGTGACTACTTGAGAGAAAACTTGAAAAGTCGATGTTTGTGCGTCAACTAAAATTCTTCAATTTTGTGCATGTTTTGTGCTGACCACAAACCCCACAGATCCAAGAAAGGTATGGCTATAAATAGCTTGAGTTCCGAACAAGAGTACTAAATGTGCCAATAGTTCTCAATATTGTTCTCATTCTACAAATATTGTAACTTTAACCAATTATTTATGTCCTTCCAAACCTTTGGAGAATATAAGAGTTGGACACCTAAATGCAATGTAGTTTCCTCCACTCCATTACAAAGTACACACACCCTTGGACCATGCACATTTTTTTGTTGTCTAGCTTCCCATGTAAGAACTTTGTTCTATAATGCTAGCCACATGAAAATCTTAGTCTTTTTGGGAAACTTTACCATCCAAATATGTGCCCACTACCAAACATGAGAGCCTTAGTTTTTTGTCATCAGAGTTTGATATTCCACCTTCTCCAATTGCGTGCCTCCTGTATTATTTTCCATGTAGAATAAACTATCTTGTTCCTCTCGAAGATGGATATGCAGATTTTTTAGTTCCAATACATATTTGTCCAATTTTCTCTCTCAAACTCCTTGAAATCCCAAAATCATGGAGATTTTCCATCCTTGATACTAGGTTCCCATCCTTTTTGGATCGCATCATTGAGAGAGATACTTTAGATTAATGTAATGTAAGAATTGGCCTAGTCTCGGGGAGAGAAAGCTCTGGTTCCCACAACTGATTATGGCATCAATCCATACTCTAACCCATTCTACATTACCTACTTTCCAAGCCAAAAATAGGCCTATTATATGGGAAGAAGAAACCAGAGACTTTCAGTGTAATGAAACATTTTTCCAAGTTCTCTACTCCTTCCTTATCCAAGTCAGAATTGCATCCAGAACTAGGTATATTCGTTCTATCAACTTGTTCCGAAGATTATCTTTAGTCATCAAGTTCCATAGAGACTTTCAACCTAATGAAGTACCAAAAGCATGAATGATTTTGAACCCATAGATTCCTTCTCCTCTCAGCTTCAAGATTGATCTCCAACAAGTTCAATGTACTCCCTCCTAATCTTCTTTTGCACTCCACAAAAAAGTGAAACCTACTTTACAAATTTTTCCAATGCTTGCTTTGGTATGTGTGCCAAGGATTGCCAATACACCAGGATTGCTTCTAATACCAACTTAACTAACGCTAGTCTTCCTCCTTTGGACAACCATCGATTACACCAATGATGTATCCTCTTATTTATTCATTCGATCAACTAGCTCCAATCCTATTTCCCATATGAATTTGGCTTCAGTATGTAGCCTAGATGCTTAAACCTATAACTACAATAGTTAGTATGAAAGTTAAAGATAGTTTTAATTTCATATTTCACCTTCTCTTCCACCCCACTAAGGCACACCGTCGATTTATTGGCATTTATCACCATGCCCATATCCTTTCAATAGAGTTTTAAGAATGTCCTGTAATGATCTACCTTCAAACTCAGATCCATTCGTGAACGACAAAAAGAGAACATCATCAACAAATAAAGATGAGATAGATACAAATCATGTCCCACCTTTGTGCTATTTAATCTTATAGTCCTCTTTGCTTCTGAAATGGAATGACTCAATCCTTCAACCACCAATACAAATAGATATGGGTAAAGTGGGCACCCTTAGAGAAATATTGTTGATGGGATGAAGAAAGGAAGCAACACCATTCACTAAAACTGCTAAAGAAACAATCGTCACATATCCCACTATCCAATTTACCAATGTAGGGTAAAAGTCTAATTGAATAAATAATAGTTTGAGGCATAGTAACAATATTCAAGTTTGAATACGACTATGAATATGATTCAGTATAGAAAAAATACATAAAGAAAAATTTTAATACGACGAAAATATGGAAGTAGACATTTCGTAAATACAAAAAATGCATCTTTTAAATTTGAAAATATACCCGGCCATTCGAAATTTTGAAGTAATATTAATTCTTCATTGTAAATAACTTGCAACATATCTTGAATTTGAAACTTAACATATGATATAACAACGTGAAAATAGAGTTTAATAGGTAAGTATGGGCCCATGGCCTCATCCCATGTATTTTTTTTATAATGTTGATTAAGTAATAAGTACGGTCTCATGGCCTTAATTATGCATTTTTTTAATGTTGATTAAGTAATCAGCGTTAATTAAATATTTATTTAAAAGATTACGCAGAACAATAGTCACAAATTTGTTTAAAATGATTCCTAAGTTTTTTTGTGTCCAAATTTTACTTTGTTTTGTTTTGCAAAATTATTTTTTCATGTAATTTGAGTTTATATTTATTTACAAGAAAAATACTATATGCTGAAAGTTATTCTAGGTCAAATTCCTTGTGTATCTTAACAAGTAGATGTTAGTAGTAACATTTAGTGAATTTTTAAGATATACAAATTTAAATATATTTAAGTATTTAGTAAACTTTATCATACCATAAGCATACTATGTCGAATATTCGCCGAATTTTGAATTCCAAAAGATTTTTCGTACATGAACTTGCAATATGGCCAACTCTTGCAACTATTGTTTGAGGTATACCCAACACACTCTATCATATGCCTTTGAAAGGTCAAGTTTTTCTACCATAGCTCTTAGTTTCTTGGATTTTATACTAAGCAGTTCTCTTTAAGCTACATATGTCACATCATGAATCTATTAACCTTCTAGAAACCTAAACTACTCACGTGAAATGAATTTAGACAATAATTTTTCTAGGCCGAACTATTACGACCTTAGCAATGATTTTATAAACCGAGTTACACATTGAGATCGGTTTGAAATATTCAAAATTGACATGCTTATCCATCTTTGGAATCAATGCAATAAATATATAGGTAAAATTTGGAAGGACTCGCCTTGTCAAATTTAAGGTACTGCACCATTCATAAGAGATATTTCACCAATAGACAAAAAAATCCAAGGAAAAATTCCACCATCCACCCTCATATCCTAGACTTTTTCCCTTTTTGAAAATATTTGAAAATCTCTAGTAATTCATCCAAACTCACCTCCTCAAATAACATAACATTATCTTCTTCTGTGACTAGAAGGGGGACATATGTACATACCTTAACTACTTCTGCTATGTTCACAATCTCTAGATCTCTATATATATTTGAGAAATGATGGGCCTCTAATTCTTCCATATTCTTAAAAACATGAACTCTACCCTCTTCGTCATATTCTATTGAGATTCTTTTGGTGATTAGTGAAACAATGGAAATTTTTCATATGCTCATCTCCTAGTTCTATTTAGACTACTCTACTTTTCATCCACCAATATGTCTCTTTGTCTCTAAGAAGGTTTGTCCTTTTTTCTCTCAAATTCCGCAAGAGTCGAAAGTTCCTCCTTAGAAAACACCCCTATTGATTTGATGTTGAAGAGTGTAGTTATTATATCCTCTACTTATTTTAATAAATTGTCTCTATTCTTGACCCTATCTGTCGACCATTACACCACCTTTCTTTTTAATAATAAGGATCCCAAAAGGTTCCTACTAGCAAGAAGCTCTCAATCACAATAATACAATATCCATTCCCTCTTTATCAAATCTTTGAACTCTTCTTCCTCCAACCAAGATAGATCGAACTTAAAAGGAGAAGGTGGCTTATCCTTCACCTTGGAAAGTTCAAGGAAAATAAGATTATGATTTGAATCCCTTCCAATTCCTACCCAACTCTTATACCTGTCCATTTTATGCAATAGCTACTCCATGACCAGGAAATGGTCCAAATGCTTGGAAACAATTGCTTTATCAAGTCTTTTATTTTGTCAGGTGGGCTTGATTTTGGTAGAGTCCATGTCTATTAGTCCTACTGTCTAAATTTGATGTAAAAAGTAACCTAGTAAAACAACTACATGGGCCACAACACCCTAAATCTCAAACCTATTAAGTGCAAATTCCGTATCCTCACCAATAATCATGTTACTCTCCTTGAGTATGGATAGGGGAAATAAATGATCCCATAATCTTTTATTTATTTCATACAACCCATAAATATTTAAAAGAGATATACGAGAGTGCAACCTTCCACTCCTGAACACCATCCATGAACTTAATTGCACACATAAAACATTAATCAAAGAAATATTTGTTGTTTAACCTATAAGTAAACCTCTTGGAAGACCATTAGCATCTACCCACTAAAAGTCCCAATTTTTGAAAATTAACTTAAGACTTCTAATGATTAAGTCACTCTTGCTCATAGTTTCTTGAACAAGGAACATGTCTAGCCTTTCTTTCCCTACTAAATAATGAAGGGATTATCTCTTAGAAGGGCTATCCAAACCCCTAATATTTATTAAAAGGATTTTCATTAAGTAACCCTTGAAACATGTTGTGTATTTCGAAGAGCCCAATCTAATGTCTTTTGTTTTCCTTGTAATATTTTTTCCATTGCCTTATTATGTGCATGGTGAATGTAAGATTTCTCACCTGCACCACCCTTACCCACAACCCTCCTAGTGTCATAACTTAAGATCCCCAACACAAAATCATCTAGAGTGCTAATAGAACCTTTAGAACTAAGAATGTATGAATTCCCAAATGTGTTTCCTGTTAAATATACAGCATCAGGAGACATTCTCCAAACCAATCTTGTGTAGTCAAGATTGATCC
>NWUY0300002039.1:19393-33271 GCA_004151065.3 Larix sibirica | reverse complement strand
GTGTAACTTCACAATGCGAGGATGATCTATGGACTGTGGATCTCTTTCGCACCTCGGATCAACGGTCGGAAAATGCCGGCTCTTTATCTTATACTTTATTTCTTATTGGACTATAGGTTATCAGCATTTTCACCTATTTTTATTATTCGGGATACCTCCTTAGGCTCAAACTGTTCAAACCCTTCATCTTTCTCATCATTTCCCCTCTGAGTTAGATATTTTCTTGGCCTTAGAAACCTAGACCTGAATAGGGAGGGGTTTTAACCCTCTTTTCACCGAGCTTACCCGTGGGAATAGTCTTAGGATTAGGATTTTGGGAAAAAAATTTATGGGTGCCAACAACTAGCTCCAACTAGGGATGCTATCCTCCCTGTGAGGTAGCAAAGAACACCGTACACTAAGTGCCTAATCCATTGGGAGGTTCAAACTTTGGGGTCAATGACCTCCTTTGAATACTCAGAATTGCAACTGTATCTACCACATATCTAGGCTTCTTCACACATAAAAAGAAAAGGAACCATGGCTAACCTTCTAGACCTTATATTCTTTTCTTTAGGGTTTCAAGTATTTCAGGTCGGTCATCAGGGATTTCTAAAACAACTGCAAAAAANGATTGGATCCCTGGACCCCGTGTCACGCGAGTTACATCTGAAATAAAACCTTCATCCTACAATATTCATGTTAATAACCAACAAATAAAGATCAATAAAATATGCAAAAAAACAAACTTAAAATGATGAAGTGCTGCCCCTTAAGGGGATTAGTACGATGTTTTGTGCATAAATTTTGTGTAGGATTATTAATTAGATTCTATATTTAATTGTAGTGAAAAGAACTGAAAATTAAGTGGTTGAAAATTATGGAACGATACACCTTGACTAGTGCTTATACTACTTAAGATGAAGGGTAATGGGGTCAAGAGGAAATATGTGTAACTTTGGGTATCAAAGAGTAAGAGGGGGGAAGGAAAAATATGTCCCTTGTCTTAGTCCTTGACATCCAAGTATGGCTTCTTGTTTCACCAAGTAGATGGTTCAGTAGTTGAATTATCCTTTGTAAAGCATGCATTGAAAATCAACTAATCCTACAACTAGGAGCATATAACATGAGCAGAATAGTGTGCTTCCTATTAAGTAAAATAAGTGAAATTTTGTAAATGAGATTACCTCAATGGTTCGTTCAAGTATTATCACTTAGTGATTAGATCCATACATTATCATATTAACCTTACTACTACTACTTGCTTCTACAATTGAGATCACCACTCTAGCATCAAAATAAAAATAAGCACAAGTGAGACAAGATAAATTTAATTCTCCACAAGTTCTAGCAAAGATGCAATGAGGTGAGTCTCTTTTATATAAATGAAAGAGTTTCTAAATTCTCAAGAGATAAGGTCAAAAATAGTAACATTGGACTCCAAAACCCTAATTCAACTTCCTAACCAACTTGACAAGTCAAAATAAAGAGGGCACACCACTACAATATGAGTAAATCAATACATATGTGGTAAAAATAATTCTCAAAACATAGACATTTGAACTACTTTTAAAGGGACGTTGCCCCTGAATTCTTTCTCCAATAGAGTACCATCCTAAAGAGTAAGTGATTCCTTCCAGAGTCGATATGTTTTATGATTAAATTCCCCATATATGTGAGAAAACAAGATATCTTCAATTAAAAAATTTCTCCAGCACAAGACCCATAATAGGTGATAGAGTCAGATTAGTAATATGACTTTTCCCGTTGACCTAGTCTGCCAAAAATTTGATTCCCCTAAGACCTGAAACTTGGTTACATGCTTGTCCATCGTTTCTTTCAACCTAATCCATAGGGCATAAAATTATGCTATGTTTTTATTTCCACGGCCAACTCCATACTTTGCCTTCCGCCTAGATTCATCCAACTCAACATGTTGATTGATTCATGTTGGTACTATATCTTGGTTAGTGTTGAATACTTGTAAATATTGGTAGGTTGGGATCTTTAGGTTAATAGGAAATTTGGCATTCATCCCATATACTAACTCAATAGGACTCTTCCATGTGGCTCTCTTGGTGGTGATTCTATTTTCCCATAAAGCATACTTTATTTTGGTATCCCAACTGTTCTTGTTATCACCTATGGTTTTCTTCAAAATATTCATCAAATTCATGTTACCTAACTTATCCAAACCATTCCCTTGTGGATCATAATTCGATGAATGTGATAGAACAATACCATACTCAAAGAAAAAATTAGATCAGGCAAGTGAAGTAAAGGCTTTGGCATTATCAATGGTGATTTTAGATGGGACTCCAAATCGAGTAATGATCTTATCTTTTAGGAAACTCATAACAAATTCTCCAGTTTCCTTCTTTGTGGAATGGTTTCAACCCACCTAATAAAGTAGTATGTAGTAGTTATAATCCATCGGCATCCATTATTAGAATTATCTTTGAATTCACTAATGAAATCTAAGCCCCACTGTTGAAAAGGTGCTTCTACAATAACATGTTTGAAGGGTAAAGCAGGTAAATTTTTTTTCCCAAAAACCAATTGGCATGGATTACAAGACCTAACATAAAGATGGACATCATGGAATAATCTAGGGAAATAGTATCCAACTCTTAAGATCTTATGTGCAGTTGTGTGAGCCTCAAAGTGCCCCCCACAAAATACAACATGGAATTCTTCTAAGATTTTGTTAGATTCTTCTTTTGTTACACATCTAAGAATAATCCCATTAGGATTCCTCCAACCAAGTTCCCCTTGGATCAAGAAAAACTTAGCATCCTTGTGCTTAAGTGTCCTTCTTTGAGATTCAGATAGGTGGTTTGGACAAGATAAATTTATAAGTAAAAGCTAATGTCGTTATACCACTCATGATTTTCTAACTCCTCAAGAACAACATGGATTTGATCAATATCATCATGATCTAAGGCCTTCTCATTCCCCTTCACCAACAACTTAGCTAAGCCTTGCCCCTTTATGATCTTTATAGGTTTAATGTGAATATCATATTATTGTGTCTTTGAAACCCATTTAACCCTGACCCCAAGGACATCTTGCTAAGCTAAGACATCCTTGATAGCTAGATAAGGGACATAGGCAACAATCTTTGAATACCCAACATATGTCCTAAAGTGTTTCAGTGATTTGACTAAGGCTTAAGCTTGCTTCTTTGTTATGTTGTACTTCAATTTTACATTCCTAAGATTCTTACTCATAAAGGAAATGGGTTGCTCCTTGTTTTCATTGGTATTTTGTAAAAGCACACCAACTATCATGTGTTCTTAGAGGAAAAGGAAAAGATGATGAAGTCTTTGTTATAATTAGGCCTAACCAAAACAAATGTTGATGCTATAGTTTTTTGTTATATTCTTAAATGCTTCCATGCTAGCATCATCCCATGTGAACAAGCAATCTTTCTTCAACATGTTGGCCATTGGTTTTACTATCTCAATCAAATTAGGGTCAAAGCTTCTTACAAAGTTGATTTTACCAAAGAATGATTGTAAGGCTTTTCTATTTTCGGGAAGGGTAATCTTATTTATGGAATATAATCTAGATGGGTCAATAAACATTCCTTCTATAGACACAATATGACCCAACAAATTTCCTTGATCCACTCCAAAGATAGACTTTTTTGGATTCAAGGAGATTCCATATTATCTACATATTTCAAACACCTTCCTTAAGTGGGAAATATGATCACCCCTATTTCTCGAAACTACCGTTAAATCATCTTGATAGTTCTCAAGAATTTTCCAATTTAAATCCCTAAAGGAAAAGTCCATATCCCTTTGAAAGTAGATCCAACATTCAAAAGTCCAAAAGGCATCCTTGGATATTTGAAAGTTTCCCTGGTAGTGAAGGTTGTCTTAAGTTGGTCTTCTTTCTTAACCAAAAGTTGGTTGTACCCTAAAAATCTATCCAACATAGACATCATTCCATCCCCAGTTACCCTTCCTAAAATATTTTCCATGCTAGATTAGGGATAATTATCTTTAAGAGAGAGTTGATTCAAAATCCTAAAGTCAACACATAAGCAAATTTCCCGATTCTTTTTTCAAACTATCACCAAATTAACCACCCAAGGAGAATTTCTAACTGGAGCTATAATCTTAGCAGTCAACATATTTTGTAGTTCTTTTTAGATTGATGGAGCTAACTTTTTTTTTTTACTGGAACGAGCTAACTTAGTGTTAATGTTTCTTTGTTTTTGCCTAAATGGTTTAGCCCCCTCTTTCAATGGGATTGTGTGTTGAAAAACATCTCCCTTATAGGCCTTCAAATAATAATTATAATCTATTTTTAAGGTCACGGCCAAGCCAGAAACCAATTTGGTGTATGAGACCCCCTTGTTTGTGGCAGAAGGGACCCCCTCCATGCAACAATTTGACTGCTAACGTCTATGGAGGTGTACATACATTACCCCCCTATGGATTTGAACTTGTGACCTCCATTGTGACCTCCTAGGAGGAAACACATGTTCTTAACCATTAGGCCCACTCAGGCCCATAAGACCATGCTAAGACATCTCGATACTCATGGATTAACCTCTCAGTGTCCATATTTTCTTCTATGGTAAGGTTCTTACTTGTCTTGATCATATTTGGACTGGATTCAAATCCCACGTCAACATATTCTTCAACTTGATCAAAAGTTGGTAGATGTTTAAACATGTCATCCCTATCAAACATTCTTTCTAAAGGAACAACTCCTTTTGGGATTCTATTAGTTGGAAAATATTCAACCTATATATCATAATCTGTTGCATCTTTCCAATTAATAAATTTGTGTTCAAACTATTGCAAATTACTAAGGAAATGAACATTTTGAGCATCATCAAGAAAGATTTTCCAATACTAAAAACTATCTGAAACAGTTGGTTTAAATATTACTTCCATTTTGAAATCACCCAACTCCTCGCAAAGTTGCAAGGTGGCCCCGACTACAACTAATTTATTATCCATAGTATTCATTTCCCTAGGAATTACTTCTATTGAGAATGCATAAAAAAATTCCATGGTATCCCACATTGTGTTTCTATATCTTTTAAGCCTCTCATTTTTATCCCCACGTGATATTTTGACTTGCAATACAAGGAGACCCGAATCGTCGATTGTTTTTAAACATTTAATGTTTATATCACATTCTAATTATAATTTTAGACTCAAGGATTCATACTCAACAATGTTATTAGTACAAGCAAACTCAAGTCTATAGGATACAGTCTTAACAATGCCCATAGAAGAAATAAAGACAATTCCAACCCCGACTAATGTTCTAGACATAGAACCATCAAAATGCGTGGTCCAAACTCCTTCAAATTCCTTATAATTGGTCTCTAATGTTTTAGGTTCCAAGGAATTGGCATAAACACTAATATTTCCAAACTCTTCATTAATGTACAACACTTCATTCATGGTTTCTTTAGGATCTTCTACTTGGTACCTCATGGTTGGTTCCCAATGAAGTGCACGACATAACTTCCATCACAAGTGGGGATGGTGGAATATGATAAGTCCATTTGAAGACTACCATCCAAAATTGCAGCCCATTTTATAGATAAAAACATCCCCCACGCATTAGGTACATCAATAATTATGACATCCATCATTACATAAATATTTGGATGTGCAACTAGATTAACCTTTAAATCATTGATAAGACCATGAACTTGGATATGATTTGAATCTATACCACACACATTTCTATAAGGTCTTATGGTAGACAATCCTAATTGCTTCATGAATTTCAAAGGCATAACTTCGGTTGATGCCCCTGAATCAAGCGTGCAATTATGCAAAAGAAGATCATCGATCATCAAGGTAATATAAAAAGGTGAATGACTGGCATTTCTCCTCTCATGGTTCATAGTTTGTAATACTACAGGAGGGTCTTCCATGGGGTCTTCTATGGGTTCCACTAAAGGTTCCTCTATCTTGAATAATTTTTCACCTTCTCCATTTGTGAGGGAACCTTAACCAATTCTAAGATGGGAACATGTATGGTGAGTTTGGTCAAGGAATTGACTACATCCAAATTCAAACCTAAATCCTTAGTGTGCATCTTTTCATTGGATGAAGTAAAAGGGGAAGTGTTCAAAGCAACATGTGTTTTTGTTCACTTCTTTTGAGGTTGGGGAGGAAAAGAGAGAGAATTTCCTCGGGTTCTCATGTATTCCATGTACTTCTCCTTCCTTCACTTATTCTTGGATTCCTCATCCATTGAATTAGGCAAGTCCATCCTTGCTTCCCTAGAAGAATCTATACTCCTATCTTTGATTTGTCTTAATTGTTCTCTAGTATCAAGATGGGTTTTTGGATATTGCAAATACATTCCACATCATCATCCAATAAGTTAATGCTATTATGAGTGGAAGTACTTGCTTCTTCAACCTCATTTCCAAAATTAGGACATTCCCATTCATGATGAGGTTGATTACACTTCAAACACCATGGATAATCATCTGGACTCACTAAGTTTTTTGGTGCAAGTGTATTAGGAATGTCTTTTACTTGACCGATCCTTGGCTTTCGTGCTTGGTTCCCTCTTTGTGGAGTGTTTTGCAAAAATCTAGGAGAAAATTTCCTTTGTTGTTCTCTCTCTTTTTCTAAATTTGTAATTTTGCTTAACAAGGTTGTTTGAGATAGGATCAACCCACCAATCATCTTTTCAAATTTATGAGTCAAGGAAGAAATAGGATCTATGGTAGTTTCATAATCATTCATGGTTATGGGCTTATTTTAAGCCTTTGAAGTGGATTCTCTTATTGATCCTGTATCAACCTTAGAAGAAAGAAATAATCCTTCATGTTTAGTATCCCATTCATGTGCACTTGCTAAGGTTTCAGAGAATTTATCTCTTAAGTGAAGGCCGAATTTCCCTTGAAAAACATTGAATTAATTAATGAGGAGGGCTTCATCTCTAGGATTGATTGTAATAGGGATGTTTTTTCAACAAAGATGCACTGAATCTATTGTCAAATTCATAAACATATTAGTTTTCCCTTTTCTTAATTTGATGGAGCTAATTCAAGATCATACTCCCATCCACCCTTGCTTCCCATTTCTGT
Organism: Larix sibirica; assembly: GCA_004151065.3. Taxonomy (NCBI): domain Eukaryota; kingdom Viridiplantae; phylum Streptophyta; class Pinopsida; order Pinales; family Pinaceae; genus Larix; species Larix sibirica. The sequence continues at coordinate 26,208 of NWUY0300002039.1, read as the reverse complement.
ATGAATGCTTCATGAGAAGATTCCCAAGTATTAATGCCCCCATTAGGAAGATACAAGAACCAATTTTTGGGATTTTCTTGTAAATACAAGGCAAAAAGTTTCATGACTACATATTCTTCCTCAATGTTAAAACTCCTAGTTATGTCATAGAAGCAAGTAATATGTTCTTCAACAGTAATGGCATCATTTCATGTGAAGAAAGGTACCCGATATATTTTATTTGGCATCTCATGCATAAATCCATGAATTTGAGCCATATCTAATGGGTTGTAAGCATTGGCCAACCATGGTTTGGCCATGATTATTGGATTTGGATTAGAAGTTTTGCTAGGACCACTAGATGTGACACTTGGAAGAGGAACTTGAGAGTTTTCCTTGATTTCCTTTCTAAAAACTTTTTCAGGCTCAAGGTAATAAAAAAGAAGCCCCAAAGAAGCACTTCTAGTACAATGTTTTCTATCTAAAAAATCTTGTAGAGTCTCCAAATGGGATGTTTAAGTCGACCCATCAAAATATGAAGCTAAAATTATGATTTCCAGGGAAAGGACCTTGTTCCCCAACAACAACTCCAAAATGTTGCCACAAAAACTAATACCCCAAATTGCAAGGACTCAAAAGGTACTATATAAGTGCAACTATGGAAATAAGGTAGTTGTCACCTACACCTACATCCCTTCTATTTAAGTGGATTAAACCACTAAGGGGGATTCCCTAAGGAAACTAAGTCAAAAGGTGACAAGAATACTTGATTGGTGGATAGATGAATGGTCTCAAAAGTCTAAAACTAAGCGAGTTAGAATGTACCACAAATGAATTAACTCGTGAATTTGATAAACTCTTAAGAACAACTAATCATTGAGAGAAAGTCACAAGTAAATATGCCAAGAAATAACTAAGTTACCAAAAGGTTGGATCATGAATCATTAAGCAAGGAATTTGCAAATAAATCATGTGAAATAGCCCATTAATAGAAATGATCCAATGGAAAATTTGTTGTCATAAATTTTCAAGTAAAACAAATCAATAATGTAAAACTAAATTTCTTAAACCAAAATGAAAAATATAAAACCATTAAAGTGTTGATTCAAGAGAAATGCTACATGCAAGTGAATGTAAAAATTAACCCAAGTAAAAGTGTGCTTTATCCAATCATTAACTTGTATTATGTTGTTGGTATTGCTAACAAAAAAGAGTAGTAAATTCTAGAATTACACTTAACAAAAATTTCTAATAAATCATGAGAGATGAACATAAAAACCTCATTGTTTATTAACAATATAATTTCCAACAAGATAAAAGTGTTAATTTAAGTGTAGGTTGTTGAAATAACAAGTAACAAATTGCAGAAAAATAGACTGGAAAACTTTACAAATTGTGTTAGGTACTTAGTTGTGCCACAAACATGAAAAATGATATGTTTAACATGCCAATAACACATTAAAGTTTCATATATGAATATGTAAGTTGCAGAAATAAAAATCCATTAAGATCTAAAACTATAAATTTGAAATAATTGTTCAAAGTGCTTGAAATTCATAACATGTTAATCCATCTTTTAAACAATTATACTTCAACCCAAAAGAAAAATCTGAAAAGTGAATAAGAAATAAGCTGAATTTTAGATCTAAATAAAACCATCATTCTACAGTATTCTGGTTAATAACCAACAAATATAGATCAATAAAATCTGCAAAAAAAAAACTAACTTAAAATGATAAAGTTGAGTGTTGCCCCTTAAGGGAATTAGTATGGGGGTTTTTGCATAAATTTTGTGTGTAGGATAATTAGTTAGATTCTAGATTTAATGGTCGTGAAAAGCACTGAAAATTAAGTGGTTGAAAATTGAGGAATGAAACACCTTGACTAGTGCTTATAGTACTTAAGATGAAGGGTAATGGGGTCAAGATGAAATAGGTGTAACTTTGGGTATCAAAGAGTAAGAGGGGGAAGAAAAACTATATCCCTTGTATTAGTCGTTGATAGCCAAGTATGGCTTCTTGTTTCACCAAGTAGAAGGTTCAATAGTTGAATTCTCCTTTGTAAAACCTGCATGGAAAATCAATCAATCCTACAACTAGGAACATATAGCATGAGCAATATATTGTGCTACCTAGTAAATGACATAAAAAATAAAAATAAGAATGGAAAGCTTATTTTTACTATCATTTTTTCTTGTGCTACCTAGTAAATGACATAAAAAATAAAAATAAGAATGGAAAGCTTATTTTTACTATCATTTTTTCTTNCATAAGTCATATAGAGAGGATATGCCATAACACTAGTACCAAATTGATGTCCCCATATGTTTGTGTCAAGTGTCAAGGTAAGCTGAGTAGGATGGAATTATCTCTGAACTAACTAAAAGTGTATTTGTCAAGAGTCTATGGGAAAACCATAGATCTCGTATCTGGAACTGTTGGATGTGATGGAATACCACATAGGAAAGGATGATCAAGTCACCCCATACATGTCAAGTGGTAACATGATGCATTTTCTTAACATTGCTAAATATTCTAAAAATGCTTTCATGGAGAATTTCATAGGGTATTAACCATCTCCCAAAAACAATGAAGGGTGGGTCCAAAGATCATGTGTGTCTCTTATCATTAGAAAGGTTAAACCCTTTGATTATGGTAAGGGGTTTTTTGCTTTTCACTTTAAGTCAAACACTAGCAAATATCTTATTTTCAAGGAGAGGATGTGGTTCATGTTACTCCGTGGATTGTATCTAAACAAGTGATTTATTGATTTTGATCGTGAGGAAGACATGGCCTCATCAATCCCATTCATCCCCCTAAACCTATGGGACATTGAACCCGATAAATAATCGAGAATCACTTTGAAATACATGGTCATGGAAAAATCAAAAGAATACATATATTCATGTGTAAGAATATTAATTGAGGTGGACCAAAACAAGGGACTTCATGAAGAAATCAAACTACATATGGATTCATTGACTCGTACATAGACATTGGTTATAATCAAATTTGATTCAAATGCAACTAGTGTCAAACTATGGGCACTTTGCAAAAGAAACTGGAGCAAGCAAGGAATTAGGATGATTTTGTTGAAAAGAAAAAAACCATAGAAAGACGTTAAAGGTACAAGGAAAACACCAATTAGCAGAGATTTTAGTGGAAGCACTTCTCTGTGCTTTTCTTTTACCAAAAGTTTCTAGCGAAATGGTTGGGTGGAGGCTTTAGAGGATATTTTCTTCATGGTGTGCCTCAAATCACCATGTGCACCAAAAATCATAACATGCATCAATGTATGCATATATCTAAACATGATGTAGATAACAATTCAAAAAATTGCCTCTTGTGCTCAAATTTTCTATAAAATACAAAAAAATTAAAAAATTGTCACGGGATGCATACAAAACATACGAGCACCATGGTGTTCATTATGACATCAAATGTACATGTGCATCATGTTACAAGGCACTTTGTTTTAGAGATAAAAAAATAAAAATAAAAATCTAGAATTTTTATAAAGGACAATTTAACAAAATATATGGTAGTGCTTACTAAACCTATAGATGCATCGGTGCAAACAATACCATGCGCCTTGTGTTAGGGCTAACATTTTTAAAAAAATTGCATGTCAATGCACCTAGAATTTTTAAAAAGGGAAATTTAACAAAATAGATGGCAGTGCTTACTAAACCTATAGATGCATCGGTGCACACGATACCATGCACCTTACGTTAGGGCTAACATTTTTTTTTAAATTGCATGCCAGTGCACCATAGAAATTTAATGGCACCAATGCGTAATGTCACAAGGCACATCATGATGGAGTTAAATTAAAAAATATGAAACCTAGTTCAAGTTTTGTAACACAAGATATTTTTAAAAATATTTCTATGTGGTGCACACTAAATATACCATCGTGCTAGTACGTCTTGATATAAGAAGCATTGCCTCAAGGCCACACTAAACCCATTGTAATGTTTTTTTTTTTAAATTAGTTAGTAGTATGTACTAAACATATAAACGTACTGATGTATAACACTAGCATGCGCACCAAGGTAGGGTTGATTTTTTTTTGTAATTCTTAGCATTGTGCCCCATATTTATAAATGCACAAGTGTGTTAGGATACAAGGCACACCATGTTAGGGTAAAATTAAAAACAAAAATACCTAATCAAATTGTATTTTTACTATCGTCCAATGCTTCACACGCATTCAAGAATCGATACTCTTGATCCCCTATGAGTGTCTCTTTGTCCTATGCTACCAAATTGCTAGATTTCATAGGTCCTCCACTTCGAATTCCAATTTGTTTCATAATTTTTCAAAACCCATTGTAATGTTTCTTTAAATTAGTTAGTAGTGTGTACTAAACATATAAGCGCATCGGTGTATAACACTAGCATGTGCACCAAGGTAGGGTTAAGTATTTTTAATTCTTAGCAGTGTGCCCCATACTAATAAATGCACTAGTGTGTTAAGATACAAGGCACACCGTGGTAGGGTAATAAAAAACTCCTAACCAATTTTTTTTTTACTATCATCTAATGCTTCACACAAATTCAAGAACGGATATGCATTATCCCCAAATTGCTAGATTTTATAGATCCTCCACTTCAGGTTCCAATTTGTTTCACAAATTTTTAAAACCTCCCATTTTTTTTTTAATTAACACAATAACCATGCCTTTGCGGTAGAGACAATTCAAGGTAAATTCTTTATCATAGATTAATTTCTAGTTTCAATTCAATTTATTTTTATTTTTCAAATGCCACTAGTGAAACCCTATTTATTTTTTGCACATTAGATGTTGATGTATTTACAATATGCCACACTGCCTCACAGTGCTTCATTTCATTTGAAGTGCCCAAAATTTTGAATATGATCTATGCATGAATTTATTATGTTATTCAATGCAATAAGCAATGTAATGGAGAACTATTAGCAGTGCACCATATCCATCAGTGATCCATCCATGCACATTTCAAAATGAAATTAACTACATTCACATATGGATGACTCATCACATCATTGAAGGTGCGTCTAATGATGATTCAATGCAACGTCAAAGTGTCATCATGTCATGTTGGTGCAATGTCATGATGTTATTTTATCAGATTGGCACACCACCATGCTAAAAAACAATTATATGTCATGCAGTGCACTGCCATGTAATAGTAAAGCCTTTATCAATGCTACTCTAGATGACTAAGTACACCAAGGACAAGGTTTCATCTTCAATTGACACACATAATGGTGTGTTATATGTTGCACTCTCTATGGTGATCTAATGAGGAACAATGGCACCATGTATCAATGCTACATGTTAATACACATATTAAAACATGCATTAGCATTTAGATGCACTAGTGCAATTATTTATTTCTTTAATTTATTGGAGTAATGAATGATTTAATGGAATAATAAATGCACCATGTAAATTGATTCCATACTTTGTTAGCACAATACATTGGTGGGGGCACTTGCCTCATTCTCATGGTACGCTAATGTTGTCTAGAAAGCATTGCTTTATAGTGTGTTAATTCATATGAGTGCATTATTGTTGGTGTTATATGTTATAACAACATTGTTTAGTTGAAAGAGAGGGAAAAGGCAACAAATCAATCATCCATGGGAAGGATATATATATATATATCAAATCTCACACAGTTTTAACATTCTCCTACTTCCTCCTTTGTTTGTGTTCTGGTCTGCCTGTGTGATTGTGTGTTTGAGTATGAGTCAAGTTTGTGTCTCTGTGTGTGGTCCTATGTCTGATTCATGTCTGTATGTGATAGAGGAGGAAGCTGGGCTGGGCTGGGATGGCATGCAGACAACTGGACTTTGATCGACATTTGGAGCAAATGAACTTCCACATGGAGGATGCAGCCGAGCTATTCAACATGAAGATTAATTCCATCTCTCAATAATCGCGGATCTTCAATTCCAGGCACATATTTTGGGAAAATAACGCAGAGGCGGACAAAGCCTCGAAGAAAGGATTGCTACTAGGAATCGGTATTTGGAAAATCATTGAATTTAAAGATGGGGTTGGCTGGGAACTGTTCCACAGACCATTTATCGAATGATGTTAAGACATATATTTTGGAAGTTTGATGAACTTCTAGTTATTTCAGCGGAACAGTAGGGTGGATTAATGTAATTTCTTGCATTTCTCGGTTTATTTTGCTCTTTAAAAAACTTGAACATGCAGGCATAGTTTTTTTTTTTTTGTAAAACTACTAAGATATGATACAGGGTCTTAACATACCATTGTAAAAGATGTTATTGCTCACATGGTGAGAACATCATTGCTTATTTCAGACTAAATCTTAAAGCTAGATTTAGTAGCTACATCTTCCANCTAGATTTTGTTGCTCCATTTTCCACTCTAACTGAGTGATGACGATAAATGTAATTTCGTACTCTTAAGGATGAAATGAAATTACGCTTTTTTTTCCAGGAAAAAAAAAACAACAACAACAACAACATTGTTTAGTTGTGTTAACATACTAGTTGCATTAAATACTATATGCTTAATAAAACATGGTACACTAAAGATGGTCCACTTAAGTAAAATAGGTGCACCAATGTTTTTATTTTTAACTAAAATGAATATATGTATTAAAAAAAAGGCATGGTTATAAACCAGATCGGCATGGTACAGTAAACAAGTTCCAAAATCAACAAATGTGTGACTATGATTGTAGTCAGTGACAGAGATCACAGTTTGAGATCCAATTTGGCAATTGTCAATTGGAGGATGACCGACTGCATATTAAAAATACATTGTTGAGAGCAATGCTGGAAGTGTTGGTTGTGGAGCCAGATCTTCTAGT
>NWUY0300002031.1:8740-29484 GCA_004151065.3 Larix sibirica | reverse complement strand
AATTGTTTGCTTGTGAATATCCTTCTGTGATCTTAATTTTCACAATCCCATGTATTGTTTTGTATGACTGATGAAATTTATGTAAGAGAGAGAGGTGGATCTGTAGGCTATGTGCGTGGATCTATAAAAACAAGAAATGCTTTTATAATGGGATCTATGAATAAAAGAAGCATTTCTATGGTTTTCTCCTGTTTAGGTTTCCATGTAAAAATCCATGGTGTCCTATGCATGTGAATGGTTATGGTTGTGATCACGTGATTATTAATCCATGTTAAATATTGGGCCACTAGGAAAGGAAGGGGTTCCATTATTACTGTATTGTTTATCGTTCCATAGTTGAGTAGATCATTTAAGAGTGGAATTTTGGAGCAAAACAAAGGATGTAGAAGATCTTATAGAAACCATATAGGGAATAACGTACATGGAAACTCCATAGTGAGTGCACTTTCTTTGTATTTGTATTTCATAATTGAGATGAAAAGATCAAGGCACAAGCCTCAATTTTTGACTGGGTTTTTCCTGTATTCATTTTTCCCATGGTACATAGTGTATTCATTATGTGGATAGTTCGTTATTTGCCTAGCTCCTCTCATTTGAGTTTTAGTTTATTTTTGTGCATTGAGGTAGTAAATTTAAATATGAAACCGAAATTAAAACACTGCATAATAAGAGATTACAAAATATTGTAAGATGTATTGTGAAAAACATTTCTAGATAAATATCCATGATTGTTTACATAACGTTCCCCCCCTCATTCGTTGACTTGGCCATCAAATTTGATGGCACAAAGCACTTTGGAGCACTTGGAATTCCTAGTGATTTCAAACATGTCACACCTTCGAATGCTACTTTCTCATTCAATGATTGGTGTTTTCCATGTGTGTTTCCTTTCAATACATTTAATGTGTGATGGGGCCTAAGGTTAGAGGCCACATGAAGGTGGCTAGGTCATTTTTTTGGATTTCATTTTCTTTGGGTGGTAATTATGATAAGACATGTTGGGAATTATTTTAAATGCTAAGATTTAAATTTATTTACAATCCACTGTTGAAGTTGAATAAAGTAGGAGGGGCTCTTAACTTATATGACAAGTTTCCGCATAGAAGATTAGTTTTCTCTCATGAAGAAATGAGGATCACACTTTACTTTCAAAAAAAAAAAAAGAGGAGATAGACAAAAGAGAAAAAAAAAAAAGCAAGGAAAGCAAGAAGTGGAGGAACGAAAAAGGAACAAATTATCTATGTGAAGTAGAGCTACACACAAAGAAGAAGGAGAGAGGAAGAAGACGATAAAACATTTCCCATAGGTGGCTAGGTAGAACTGTCACTAATAGAAGTTGTTGAGTAGAACAATGTGGTTGTTCCAATAGAGATTAAGAAGAGAATATAGAAATAAAGAGGTAAATAAGAAGAGGAAGAGTAGAGAAGAGGGAAATAATTAGAGAAGCGAGGAGGCTTGTGCAACAACAATTCTAGCATAAAAAACAAGGGCAAATAATTTATATGATTCTTTTATTTTTCCCTATTTCTAAGTCACTAGTAATCTTGGGTGGTACTAAGACCAGCATGCACCTCCCAATTTAACAATTGAAGAAAAGGGTATAAATCCCTATGATTTTTTTTTATAGTAGCTAAAGCTCATTGAGCCATACACATGAAATTTTAGAAATATATAGTTAATATATGCAGTTGGTTGTGAAATTTGAGTTTTCTGCTTTTGTGCATGTGTCCTTAAAGCCTATATGTGCTTCTTATATTTGTTGTTCCCTCTTAGTATAGATCGTTTTCCCAATGTGACTATTGTTTGCATGACATCATAGGTACAATAGTTTTGATTGAGGAATTGCTCGTTCAAGGATTTGTTGGCCCTAGTATATTTTTTAACCAATTTTGTGCTTATGTGAACGGGGGTTGCACAATGAATTGGTCAAAAGGAAGCACGGCCAAAAAAGAAGGGCAGACTCTAATGTAGTGCTAAAACATAGAAAGGCAGTGGTTGGTCATGTCAACCGAGAAAGTGAGTAGAGTAAGTTAGGATTTCCGATCCACTTAGTGGTTGTGGGGGATATGCCAATACTATGAATATGTAATGGGTCGTTTAGAATAGGCTGCTAATATTTTGGGTAAGGTCGACAATTTTTGGATGTAATGTGGCTGAGGAGAGAGTGCGACAAAGAGTTGAGTGATCCCATGTATTTTTTTGTGTACTAAAGGATTGAAAGATTATGATCTACAAGTTGTGTGCGCGGGTCTGAAGAAGATGAAATGCTTTTGTAATGGGATCACTAAATAAACAAAGCATTTCTATGGTTTTCTCCAAGTTGGGTTTCCACATAAAAATATCTGGTGTCTTATGTATGTGAATGATTATGTGTGTGTGTTGTTCTTTTGCTGATATATATGTTGCTGATAAAATGGTAAATATGCAGTGACACAACAATATTATATGAATTTCTTCTATGAGAATATACTATGCAGTAGATGCATGTTATATATATAGTTATGTGGTTTAAACTGATTCATGTCAAAGTTTTTTTAATGGGTATGATTGTAGGACAGAGTTCCATCCCCTTCGCCTTGCTGCAAAAATGTGGTTTCCACAATACACATAGGTACTTCGGGTGAGACTTCACATGTTCGCAGGTGATGTCAAAAGGGCCAGTATCTTGGGATCTGTTGGTCCGTGTTGTAGTGAGACAACAAATGGTTATGTTTTTGGTACCGGGTTTTGCAATTGAATGGGACGTGTAAATGTGTTATCCAAGTAAAAAATAGATCTTGGAGTGGATAGACAAGAAATATCTAGAGTTTATCGAAGAATAGAATGGAAATCCACGACTCAGTTCACGAGAATGGTTGGAAAAGTGTGTTTTCTCAAATCTACATGAAATATTCTTTGCTGAGTTCCCTATTTTGTTAGCATAATGGTTATTAAAGTCAGTAGAACAAAATAGATGCTTCCATGGAGGAAAGCCAATGGTTTGGAATCTTGAGTTAGTTTGAATGCTTAAAGGTATCAGTAATAATATTTCTTGTGTTATTGATTACTGGCTTGATAGTATGCTTACGGGGTATGTTACTGAGTTTGATGTAGAAACTTTAAAATATTATAGCACATCTGAAAGGGAATTCTTCAAAGGACCGTGAGGTAACTACTTGAAATATATGTATTTGTGGATTAAGATGTTACTCTATGAAAAGGGTGTCATGAGAATGGAACCTGAAGAGTAAGTAGCTCCGCACATAGGGAACTGGGTATTAACGGGGGGGTCTAAGAAGTATGTGGGAGAAGAGTGAGCTGAAATTCTAAGGGGAGAAGAAAGTGAGACAAATGAAGAGTGTGGATTTATGCAAAGTGGGATGAGATTTCGACATTGTAAGAGGAGAAGGACTCTTACGGGAAGAAGAGAGGTCCACAATGTGACCGAATAATATGACTACATCATCGTACCACGGGTCAGGGAAGAATCAATTAGCGCAGAAGAAGAAGAGGAAGATTACCAGCACGGATCAGAGGAAAAACCAGTTGATTTATCTCAAGTCGGATGCTACGACATACCCATGACCCTGTGTGCATCTCCTAAAATTCAGGTAGGTACTTATATCCTATAGCATCTTATGGAAGCAATTCATAGTGAAAGAAGTCATCAAAATAATGGTTCAGCTAATCAAAGTCGTAGTTTAGCTAGTCAGAATAGTGGAAGCATTGGTCCTATATTTCAAATTCTGCTGGTACCACTGAGAAGGAACATGGCATGGGATGATATGAAACTATCATTTTTTCATGGGAATGGATCGGAATATCCAAAATAACATTGGTTTCTTGGTGAATTTGTCTAGAATGTTAAGCAAGTGCAGGATGATAATGTAAAAATAACGTAGTTGATCACGACCAGGAACATGGTAGGGGATGATATGAAATTATCCTTGCATCATGGGAATGGATCGGAATATCCANTAGGGAAAAAAGTGGAAAATTGCCATTTTAATAAAATTCCTAACAAGGGACATTACAGAAACAAATACAAACTTCTTACCAAGTGAAAGACTACTTGCAAAAAAGTACTGCTATGTATCTACATTTAGCATTCATGGTGTTCTCACATGTTACAAAGAGAACATAGTAATCGAAAAGCTGAATAGTTACACAACATACTGGATTGAAAAAATTATCTGTCAATTTCAAATTGACAAAACTATTGTCAAATTAGTAGATGTTTATATTGCACCACATACACCGCTTCAAGAGCTTTATTCCTTTATGCATAATATGATAAAAGACATTTATCAAAATAAGCATATTGTATTGTTGGTGACCTGAACTTTGACATATCTTAAAGCAACAATGGACAAAAAATATTATGCTCATTCATGGAGAGTCATAACTTCAAGCTGCATACAACAAAAACAACAAGCTATGATGGCTCTCTGCTTGATCATGTTTGGACAAATTTTCCAAATGGCAACGTCAAATTTTGTATCTCTAAATCTTAATGGACATATCATCATAGCATTTTCCTTTCAATTCCTTTGAAAATAGTTGCATATACTTCTTCCCAATGAAAGTTGTATCTTTGCTTCAACTTTTATAGTTGCAAGCAATGTAATTGCTTCGTGCTGGATGTGCCATTTTTATTTTATGGATATGAACATTTTCATTTAACCATTTTGAAACAAGCATAGTCAAATCATCTCACTACTAATATTCAGATATAGAAGTAGATTTTTGTTTCAACAACTAATTAAAAAAACAACTCAACATTTACAGCATCCGCATGTGCATGCTTATTTTGTTGTTTACTTTAACCATTTTATTGCATATTGTGTTTCCTGCATATTGTTGGTATTTAAAGCTAATGAATGAAGACAATCGAAAAAATAGCTTTATCTATCATACTTGTACTTGTTTCTATGTCTATTATCATTTGGTCTGTCTGCAACCTAAAGTCATATGATTTTCCAAACAGAGTAACTTTATAATATATTCATTAATTTTTTCAAATTGAAGTTTTGAAATTGCAATCACATTGGAAACATGGCTATGGACAACAATTATGGAAACCAGTCCCGGGCCAAAATGCCACAGATATCAAATCACGAGAAACAAAAAATGCAATAATATTTTTAGTTCTTAATACATCTCTGGAATTCCTTAAATCCAAAACAAATAATTCACGTGATCAATCTTATGTTTTGATGTTGATAAGTTACATTTGCTATATGTTTTAGGCTTAAACAAGTGTCACAACCATCATCTTCTTTCTAGCAAATTTGTTCAACAACATATGCCAATGTGTTCGAAAGAGACGTCCTATCCTTGTATGGACCTGCACAAAGTAAAAGTTCAAACTCACATATTAAATCACAATTGATACATGTTGACCTGGTGGATAAAGATGGCCAACTAACAATAACAGTGAATATGAATGGCAATCTTATTTCTAGCTTCATTGGCCATTTCTCTCCTGGTATCGGTGTCTGAATTTCAAATTTCAGAACTAGAAACAAGGGACCATATGATAGAGGAGATGCAGAGTATTGCATTATGTTACATCAATAGAATTTAGTTGAAACAATACCTCATGTTTTCCAAGAGCGTAGACTACAACCAGATACAACTATATATGGCATCTCAAGCTCAACAAACAGTTACTTTGTGGGATCTGTTGCAACAATTGTAATTTTCTACTAGCAAAATAATAGAAACTATGAATTGTACATCAAGGATGGAGAGGGAATAAATGATACTGTAGCTGTATGTTTTTTATTCTCAAAATTGTTTCTTATTTTCATATACACTTGCAAAGCAACTTCTACATTTTTCCTGTTTTGGAACTAACAACTTGCAACAAACTTGAATTCATTGTAGTTGCAATTGAATGAATGCTACAACAGTCTTTTTTCCAAAATACAAGAACAACTAGCATCACAAATTCCACCAATGTACCTATTCAAGAATGTTGTCAGAAATGGGCCAAGAGGGTCTCAGCTGCTGCGATTTTCTATGGCAACATTTGTCGATGTGTTGAATGATGATTGTGCAAAAGCACATATGCTCTCTCCTATGTGATCAAAGACCCAGACAAATTTCTACTTGCCATTTTACTTAATTCACTTGAATCAAATTTATAATTTTTGCTATTATTTTCACAATTTCCATATAACTCGCATAAAATTTTGTATAACATTTTAATATACCAGTTTTAATTTTTAATATCCTAGTTTTTCTTTTGTAATTTAGTATTTACATTATATTATGGAAAAATTTACAAATAGATACAGTCCAAATTGGGCCTCTCAGCAAAGAGAAAACAACCCAAGAAGAAAGTCAAGAGATCTTCAGTAAAGACCTGCCCATCTTTAGGTCCATGACTCAAACTTAAAATGAACAAAAAGGTTCATACATACCCTAGAAAAACAATACAAACATAAAACTATAAGAGGCCTAGGAAGGATAACCAACCAACCCGTATACATGCATAAAAAGTTGCGCACAAAAATTACTTGGAGGAGCTTGGATCCATACAATGCTTATTCTTTGGGGGCTCATCCTCATCCATAGAAAAGGATGAACCTTACCGCTTAATGCCGGTAGTCGTAACCTCTGCAGGCCTTCCCTTCTGACTTGGATTGTCCTGAGCTTCCTCCTTGACTGCAAGACCGTTGGTGTCTAGGTCATTCATCACCACAAAAGTTGGCTTGTTCATTACTTCCTCCTCTTGTTCATATTTTTCCATATCTGGTTCCACTATTATAGTGAGTAGCGGTGAGGGGAGGTTCAAGAGCTCAACAATGTCCGCGCACCACTCAATCACAATTCACAACCTATGCTTAAGCTCCTTAACTCTGTTCTGCATGTCATCCCCCACATCTCGAATGTCATTCTGAATGTCTAACAGAGTGTCGGCCATCTTCACTAGATGTCAAACCATACCCACCTCTCTGGCCTCCGACATTTTCTCTCATCGTCCACTGCCACGTCTGCTAGGAGCTCTTAGACATTCACGAGTCATACTGTCAGCCTCTTTGCTGATCAATCTTCCACGATGCAGCTACACTCGCAACCGAAGGTGTAGGAAGGTCACTAGAGCACCCGCAACCGAAGAGCCAAAACATCAATGAGACTCTCAATCCCCTCACTAGTAGCTTATCAACCAAGCTCGCCTCGGTATTCTCCACCATTAACCTATTGTAAATGCGTTTGTACGCATACTGCATATATGTTCTTGGTAGTGGGGGAGAGTTAATGTTGATCCATTGCCGATTCTAGCTCCACCGTCACCACCTTCACTAGCATAACTCCTCTGTCAACTCCTGTCCTTTCATTATAAATGCACTCATCCCCTCCTGCAGACACCCCGTCCGGGAATATACTAGTTTTCCATACAATGCTTTGCAGATTTAGAATTTGTTACTCGTTGTCCTTCAATTAACTATCTAAAGCCATTATGTTTTCTGAAACTTATTTTGTGAACCTATTCCTTATGCTTTTATCTATATTGAATTAGATTTAAAGTTCCAGGTTTTTCCCCATCTTGAATTGTATTTGAAAAATGCATCAAAGCCATTGAACTCCAAGTATAGGAGCAAAATGAAATAAATTTAGATGGAACATTACTAGCGTGCAAAAAAAATTCTTGGCTCAAATATACCACAACAATGATGCTTGTTCTAAGCCGAATCAATGCTACTGATGCCCCCTATGAATGTTTGATACCTAGACTAACTATATTGAAACAAATTTTGGGGTAATGGATCCTTTGGCACAAAGATAAAGACCAAGCCTGTATACCATTTAGCTTTTTCCATGGGCCAATGAATTTGCAGACCATCACATTCTTTGGGAAACTATTTCCTTTGTTCACTTATGAGGATTCAAGCTTTAGAACTATTGCAATAGTGCCACTAGCAATAAACTGAGTCTATTGTTTTTTTTAGTTTTTATTTTCCATTTTGTTAATGACATCATAGAACTTGAAGTGGCTAATGGTATCAAGCTTAAAATGATTTTTTGATAAAGCTACAAAGCTTGCCGATGCTTTTTAATTTTATATGAAGATACAGGCTTGGCTAAATCCTTTGTTCCTTTTGTAGAATACTTAATTTTGTACATACTTTTTTGTTATATTTCTTAAACATACAAGCTTTTAAACATGAATATATTTTAATATACCAGCTTTCTATATTACCCTTTGCAGGTTTAGAATTTGTTACCTCCTATATTTCAATTAATTGTCTAAACCTATTTTGTTTTCTGAAACTTATTTCATGAACCTACTTCTTACGCTTTTATCCATATTGAGTTAGTTTCAAAGTTTCAGGTTTTTCCCCATCTTGAACTCAATTTGAAAAAAGCATAAAATTCATTGAATTCCAAGATCACGAGAACAAAAGAATAGATTTAGCTGCAACATTACCAATGTCCCAAAGAAATTTATGGCTCAAGTATACAACAACAATATTCGATATCCTAAGCCAAATCAAAGCTAATGATGTAGACTATGCATGTTTGATATCTAAACTAACTATATTGAAATAAATTTTAGGGGTATTTGATCCTTGCACGCAAACACATATCAATACTATCTCCTTCAAGAGAGTGCCTAGAATTTAAACACCAAGCCTACATACAATTCGGCTTTTTCCATGAACCACTAAGTTTGTAGACCATTACATTCTTCAGGAAACCATTTTCTTTGTTCACTTATGAGGATTCAAGCTTTAGTGTTGTTGCAATAATGCCACTAGAAATAAAATGTCTTTACTGTTTTTTTGTTTTTTATTTTTGTTTTTGTCAATAGCTTCACATAAATTGAAGTTTAATGGTATCGAGCTAAAAATGATTCTATAATAGAGCTGCAAAGCCCGCCTAATATTTTTCATTTGTTTCTACTGTTTTTTATCTTCATTTGTTACCAAGCAAAAGTACATGCAATGTTGTACTTATCACCTATCAATAGATTAATATTACCAAATATAGATTTCAAAGTTGCATGTACAAGGAATCTTAAAAACAAAAAATGTCTTCTTGCCTCCATTTCAAAGACTTTGCAATAAGTGCATCCATCCCATGCTTCATAGCTCATCTGATTGCACAACCTAGAAACATAACACATCATACAAATATGGGCACTGCTTGGATTGTGTTATGGAAACATAAGATGGAACAATGGATTGCACAATGCATATGCCATAGCTACAACAATACTACCCAACAGTTGCAACTATTTCTTATGAACACTACACAAAGAGCATCTCATCCACCATTTTCCACTTACGTAGACTCTGTGTAGAGGCCCTATTTACATTAACAGTAGATAATGTTGTTGCTGAAATCAAGAATCCTTAGTGATTCAATCAATACTGAATTTTTGTAATTTTGCATATCCAGAGGTTATTGGGAAATGAGACACTTATGTATATTCCATAATTTGTTTTTGTTTTGTCATCCCAAAAATTCTTGCATAGTCCTTTTTGCACTCCCAGTAAGTTTCTTCGAATGGTTGTTTCTTTTTTGTTTGTTTTAAATTAGGTGTTTGCAATTACATTGTGCAACTAATAAATATATGTTTTAGACACAACACATCTAGTTTCATCAAACAAATTGTTCAAGACTTCTCTTATGAAAATATCTAAATGCTTATTTATATGCCTTTAAGGAAATTTATAAATTTGTTCTGCTACCATTTGTTGTGGAAAAATACCACAAAGGTGTGCAAATATTCCCACTTTGGGGGTGAAAGCCTTAGAGGTTTCTACCAAAGCCTAGTATTGTGTTACTAAAGCAAAAGTGATGACTCCAAATTGATCTTGCAAGTTCTTGTTAGTNATAATGTTTAATTTTTTAAATAAATATTGATTAGCCTATGAATAAAACATAAGTAAATGAAAATATTGAAAATAATTTTATGAAATAATGAGATTATTTTATAAAGTAGGATATATTTCTTGTCATTTGGTTGGTTATTGGTAAGTTAATTTTAAAAGAGATTTGTAGGTAAAACGTGACTATATTTATATTCATTTGGAACTAAGAAAGTTAATTTTAAAAGGGTGATGTGAATTTATATTTATTTCTCATGTTTGGAAAAGGCGTTATTTAGTTGACATGTTTGAAAATGTGAAGGAGAGTTATTTCATTGATATATTTGAAAAAGTGATTTGATTTATCCCGATTATTGCATTAAAATAAGTTTTTAAAGAAGGTTTTAAGGAAGTATGGAGGATTAGTTGAGTTGTTGGGTGTTTAGCAATCTATGTAGAAAAACTCAAGATTGATTTGATAAGAAATGAGTTGCTTTGTAAACAAAACTTAGACAAAAAAAGAGAGGTTGATTTGATAAAAAAATGAGTTGTCTTCCAAACAAGATTTAGATAGAAAACAAAGAACAAGTTGTAGTTTATCCAATGAAACAAATGGAACATGAGAAGCCCATAAATTTTAGGAGACCATGATACTTTCCTTAGTTTCATTAATGAGTTGAGTGGGATTTTATAGGCTTACATAGTCTGCAGGTTAGTAATGGGCCAGTGTCCCTCAAACTCCACACTAGTTAGGTAAGTTAGCCAAGATGGCCTACTTGTGGCATCCTCAAGGAAGGAGCACCCTTCCACATGCTTGCCAAATCTTGGGATGTTGACCTCGATAGCTATCTAAGTTGGTTGAACTCTCCTTGGGAAATGGGTTAGTGGAGGACACCCATGTTCCTTATCAGTTCCTCTTAGTTTAAATCAAAACCATTCCTTCTCCCTCCAAACATGAAAAATAGATGAATAAATTAGAACATGGTTAGATGAGAGAGATTGTCTCCCTGAAGCAAGAGCTATGCAACTTTATGGAGCGTATAAAACTAGAAAATGACATTTGAAACAAACAACATATATATTTGATTTAGTAATATGTAATCCAATTATACAAAATAAGGGTTAATCCACGAGGCACTAATGAACTCTATAGACATAAACTAGTATAGTAAACACTACAAGTTGTCAATGAAAATTTCCATCCCTCCAGGTTTATGAAAATGTCCAGGGGGAGAATAATTTTGTAGTAAATACAAAATCTGCTGTTGTGTTGTGACTGGTGATTCCAATGTGTTGTTGCTTGTAAATTTTGGTTATGTGGAAATATGTCGCTCCAAATCCAAAAGATGGCATTGGTGATTGCAAGAGATCATGTTCACTATAGTAGTGAACAAAGAATATGATATGATCCATGAATGTACAAGAGAGTCCAAGAGATTCCACTGTTGAATATGAAATGTGTATAAAGTAGTGCTTAAGGCCTATGATCCACCTATGATCTAGGAGAGGAAGAGGGTGATTTATGTCTAATGTAGAAAATGGGTCCAAAATGCCATAAAGAAAGGTTGTCGAAAAAAGGTAACACATGTCCTTGGAACATGAAACAAGAGGATGTACCATATTGTATGTAACGTGGTAGTAGAAGAAATAAAAAGTGTTGGCATTCTCATAATGAAATTTTAAGTCTCCTTCAAATGTATGTTATGTGGTATGTGGTGGTGGCATGCTAAAAGATAAAAAATGCAGAGCGAGGCTATTAATCTAGTGTTGATCTCACAAGTATGTACACGCAATGGCTACAGTGTTTAGCTCATAAGCATGTACATGCAATGGATACAGTGTTGAGATCACAAGTATGTACATTCAATGGCTACAGCGTTTATCTCACAAGTATGTACATGCAATGGCTACAACATGGGATGCATTCTCTCACTCACATAATGAAAACAAAGAACAAGTTTTTATCATGTTGACTTAGTTTTGCATAGAATCACCTCCATGATAGAAAGTGCAATAAATCATCATACATAGGATAAAACAATCAAAGTTAACAATGATATATTTTTAATATGGTAGTATGAAGAAATAAAGTTTCTTAATGACTAAAAACATGAAATTTACGTTTGTTTATGCATTTATTTGTTTTATGTAGGTGTTTGTTGTACATAGTTTTGGATTATGCACATATTTATCATGTATATGTGATACTAATGATGGGATCTTATATATGATGTAGATGTCGGAATGGTGAGACCACCACGGGTTGGAGGAAGTTTCCACATGCAGAATGAGGAACTAGGACCGGCGGGAGGTGCTGGTGCTACTGCTAGTGTAGCTAGTATAGATGTAGTGGAGAGTGCTCCCACAGGGGGAGAATCCTTAGGTCATCATGCCGAGAAGATCTTAGCTGACATAGAGAGGCGGCTTGGGGTGATGAATGATGGCATGGGTGATCGATATTTGTTCGAGTTGGAAGATGACGAGTTGGCCCTTACTGTTCAATTACCAACCGAGCTAGGGGCGGGTTGGTGCTAGATGATGAGGAGGGTGGAGACCGTGGGTCACCATGTATGAGTAGCACAAGGGGTTCATCGTCCATCTCCTGCAACTGAGAAGAGACTTCGCCATAGGCGCAGACTGGCACTGATGGGTCGGCCTGGGGAGGTTGCGGGAGCAACAGAGGAAATGCCAGAGGTAGTCCCACCTCGGGAAATCTTTAGGCCTGACCAAACAAAGCATTAGAGTTATATGTGATTGCTTTGGCACTCTGTACTTTATATAGGGCATTTTGGGCCCCATTTTGTGTTTTTGAGTAGATGGAGCCTATGGGAGGCCAATTGTGATGTATCNNGGGCATACCCATGCTCGTGAAAATGTGTTAAAGTGATTACAATGAGAGGAGATCGAGGGGTCAACTCATAATAATGTTGGTACATGGACTAAGGTAGCTTCAGTCCATATGAGAGGAGGTGAACCTGGAAATGATGTTACTGGTACCGAAGAAGCGAAACTGCTAATGATCATGAGAATCACACTAGGGTGGGGGACCATAATACTGGTGGCATTGTTGGATGGGGCACCTCACTGTACTAGATGTGCTGCTACCATGATATATAAATGTGAAAACTTCTACCTTTGAAATGTAAAACTCGCATAGGGGAGACCACTAAGTTAGGGATTGCTAATGACTTTCCCTACCTTGTTCTAGGCAATCCCTTATAGTGATTGAAAGGGATCCCAAGGTACAACTTTAAATACTGCACTCTCAAAAATGGTGATTCGATGTTGATGAGAGTTGGAGTACATAATAGGACAAGGGTTTTATCCTGAGAACCAAGATAATTTTTTAGCCAACTGTAAAATTTATAGAGCTGACACAAGATTGGTTTATAAGCATGGGGATCATGGTTATCATCGGGAGTACTGGTAAATGCAATGTAAGTAGAGGGAAAATGTTGCCTATATGCCAGTTTCAGAATGATACATGTGATGCAAGTCCTGTGCCATTGTTGAAAGGGTTGGAGTCTTAGTTTCTCGGTCATTCTCTTGCACACATGATGCATATACCCAAGTGTAACAGATATCATGACAAAGGTACTGACGATGCCAAAATAATAACCGAAAAACATAGCAAACCTATGGGGTGTGCATGATATTATGGAAATAAACATTTTTAGTACAACCCATTGATAGGATTGTTGAGGGTTATTCCTTCAAGATCTATCAAGATATATGCCCATTTGGGTAGGCATTTATTTATGACATAGGGCCCTGTCCATTTAGATACAAATTTACCTGGTCCAGGTTTGGTGTCTTTTTTGGTGTTGAAAATGAGGACAAAGTCACCCTCGCTAAAGGTGCGAGGTCGGACTTGGTGGTCATAGTGTGCTTTGGAGTGAAGCTTCATGGTCTTGTTCTATTGTAGCGAGTCCCTTCTTTCTTCATCAAGGTATTCCAAATTAAACAACCGTTGTTCAAGAGCCGAGGTAGTGGGTAACAACTCTATAGCTGATTGGAGTATAGGTATTTGGCACTCAATAGGTAATACTGCTTCTACTCCATAGACAAGGTGGAATAGGGTAAATCATTTGGCAGTTTTAACCAAGGTTCGATATGCCCATAAAGTGGGAAATATCATATGGTGCCAATTGAATTTGTTCTTATTGATTGTGCATTGAAGCATGTTTTTGAGAACTTTGTTCACAACTTCGACTGGTCCATTAGCTTGAGGATAATAAGATGTAGAGAATTCATGCTTGAATCCTAATAAGAGCAATAAATCCTCGAAAGTCGGATTGCGGAAATGGGTGTCGTTATCGATGACTAACTACTTAATGACTCCAAAGCATGATATGATGCGATTGAAGATGAATCATGCCGTGGTAGTGTCGGTGCAATCAAATGTAGGCATTGCTTCGGCCCACTTAGTGAAGTAGTCAACTACTACTGCGACGTATTTGTGACCCTGTGCTGAGGCTGGGTGGCACTCCATGAAATCAATTCCCTATTTGCAAAATGGCCCAGTTGTGATTACAGGGTGGAGAGGGGAAGGGGTTGCCCATGTTTTGCAGGAAAATACCTGACAATTGACACAATTTTACGACATAAACACAATCCTTGAACAAGGACGGCCAAAAATATCTCGTACAGAGTGTTTTTTGGGTTGTGGCCAACCTTGAGAGGTGACCACCACATACCCCACTGTGACAGTCATTCATGACCTACTCAAACTCATCATCTGACAAGCAACATTGAGGGATAGTGTCGACCCCATAATGATATAAGACATCTCCCAGGAGGAGATATCTAGGAGATTGATGGTGTATGTGTTGGAAATCATCCCAGGACAAGTGAGGGGTGAATTTCTAATTTCAGAGATAAGTCATGATATCGCCATACCATGGATCATCGCTGGTTATGATGAAAATATGCTCATCAGGTAATTGGTCATTCACAGGTTCTCCTAGAGTAGTGGCCAGGAGATCAACGATGAGCTCAGTAAGGGCCAAGGATTTTTTGCTTTTAAGGATAACAAACTCAAGGTTGAATTCTTGGAGAATAACAATCCATATTGCAAACTTATCATTAATGAGCGCTCAACTAAGTATGTATTGCATTGGATTGGAGTCTACGATCACTGTTGTTTTGCAGAGTAAGATGTAATGGTGCAACTTATGTAATGATAGGATTATGGATAGTGTGAGCTTCTCAACATGAGTGTATTTGAGTGTTGGTCCTGCTAATGTTTTGCTGATGCAATAAATTACATGTTCATTGTAACCTTCATCATGTTGGATCAGGATGCTCGCAACAACAAAAGATGACACCGATATATAGAGGATAAAGTCTTTGTCAAAGTCCAGTGGGGATATGAGGGGTGCAAAAGCCAATGCTTGCTTTAATGCTTCAAAAGAGCTTTGTGCTTGGTCATCCCATTGGAAAGTGATATCTTTAATAAGCAGACATTAAAAACCATGTGCCTAAGTGGCATAATCAAGTACAAAGTGGTGAAGGAAATTGGCCTTCCCTTGGACACTTTGCAAATGACGTCGTGTTCATGGGGGAGGTAAGTCAAGAATGGCTTGGACTTTGGATGGGTCTATGGTGATTCCTAATTTTGAAACGATCAATCCTAATAACCATCCTGCGATGACATAGAACATGCATTTGAGGGGATTGAATTGTATATTGTACTTGCGACATCGCATGAATATGGTTCGTAGGTCGCGGAGGTGATCACACCATTTTTTGGATTTCGCTGTAAGATCATCGAGGAAAGCCAAGATGATATGGGTCAAGTCATTGAAAACATATGACATATCCCTTTGGAATGTGGCCCCAACATTCTTTAACCCAAAAGGCATAACCCTATAGGAAAAAGTACCCCACGGTGTTGTAAATGTTGTTTTGTACTGATCGTGGGGGAAGATTTGTATTTGGTTATAACCTGAAAAATCCATCCATAAAGGAAATATTTCGATACCTGTGCATGAGTCGACAATCTGGTAAATGAATGGGGTGGGGAAATTGTCCTTGAGTCATGCTAGGTTGAGATCTCAGAAATTTGTACAAACTCGAATTGTGACTTGCTTCTTCTTTATCGAGATGGGGTTTGAGACCCATGCCATGTAAGCAATGGAGAAAATAAATCCATCCCGATGGAGTTTTTTTACCTCAGCCTTGATATGTGGTGCCTTAGAGGGGTGAACAGGTCGTTGTTTTTGTCGAACTAGGAGTGCGTTTGGCCAAATGTCAATATGAGGTTCAACAATTGAAGGGTCTAAGCCAGACATTTCTACATACAACCATGCAAATACATCTCGAAATTCTTTGAAGAGAGAGGTGAAGTCAATGAATTCTTATGGTGAGCATGATGGACCAATTGAGAAGTTTTCAATCACTCCCGGTGAGACATAAATATTTACCTGAATCATGGGTGAAACATGGGCTAGATTCCCCTCTTCAAAGGCATCTAGGGCCGGGATTGGGTTCTTGAACCAATTGACGTGATTAGGAGGTAAGAAGTCTTTTGATTCAATGGTGTACTGCTGAGCCACCATAGTGGTTGGTTTGACATCGGTAGGGGCGAAAGATGACCTATGATGGAGGTCATCCTAAGGAGGCTCATATAAGTGCATGGCCTCCATTATTGCTTCATATGTGGAGAAGAAATATTCCTCTAACATGTCTTCATTTGAAGAGAAGGAGTCTTCAGACTCTATATCAAATGACCTATCTTTGTTGGTACAAGGTATGGGATCTCCCGCTTGAGGTGGATCAACATAAGTGACACTTACGACTAGCTAGAGGGGTATCAAGTTGATGTAAAGGATGTCCACGTAGTAGATGGGGTTATGTGGGGGGGGAAGAATCTCCTCTTGGGGGAAGACAAGAGGATGGTGCTCTTCTACCAGCGTTAGTGACGAGTTGAGATCCTTCTCAGCAAATGATAATGGAGGGACATCACTACTGGGTGGAGGAGAGACAAACTATACGACTACATCCTCACTATCATTAGTAGAGTTGTTCTCTTGTTCTAATACCATGGGAAGGGTTGTTCCTAAAGGAGTGAGTTTATCCGATAGCCGCTTCTGTGCGGAACGAAGTGTGCATAATGCACCCAACAGAGGGCACTGAAAGGAATGGTGGGTCAACAAACTGCATGACCTTCATGGGATAGTGGCATAGGCTTGATTGAGAACATGTGCCGAACTTTGAATACACCTAGGGGGTGTTGTTTGATGGGGGGGTGCATGTGTGATTCCTCCAGTTTAAGTGTTTCTGAGGTGAACACTATTGGGGTGGCCACTATTGTAGTGATGACATTTATGGAAGTCTTTTGTTGTTGTTGAGGTGAAGGATTCTCAACTAAAGGATGGGTGAGGCTGATAGTTGCCAAGGCATCCCAAAATGAAGGGAGGTCGGGACAATGGTGTGTATAATTCCCAAACTGAAAGCAAATTGAACATGCATGATTGGTACGTAACGACTTGGACTTAGTTGTCATGTTGGACGAGGATGAGGTTGAAGGTGTGCCCCCTGCTAAAGTATGTGTCGTGTGCATCACACTAACATGGTTATTAAGCACATTCTTGAGCTTCGGCAAGGTGGGGCATATGTTGGTTGCATGGCCTTGTTTCCCGCATAGGGCACATGATGGGGTGACCCTTGTTGTGGGAGTAGTGGTTGTCATTACTGGGGATTTCAACCTAGGTTGATTTATGCCCCCTGCTTTAGGCCTATAAATTATTGATGGTGATTCAAGAAGGAGGTTGGGCATGATAAGGGTTTTCAAATTGGGTTGTCTTATGCCCCCATTATTGGATTTAGCAACAAATGATGGTGGGTTGGTCATAGGTATCACTAGCTCGGCATGCAGTACAAATGGCGTAATTGGCTTGGATGGTGTAACTGCCGAGACTGGGACAAAATCATAGTGGGCCACTGGTTTCGAGGCCATTTCTGGTTCCACACGGGTATTCCCAAAGTGAGCCCAGTTAGGGTCATTTGAGCCATAACTGGTGTCCCTTGTACTCCCGTTGGGGGGTACAAGAATGGCATCTGAAAGATGGAAGGAACTGATGGACTCAATGTATGTTCAATCCTGTGACTTTTCAGAGGGGTTGATGATGATGTTGATAGGGTTGGAGATGTATTTTCAGAGGTGAAAATAATGCACATAAGGCCATCTGTCGATGTAGGGATGTCAGGTGGAAGACCTGAATATGCCCTTAGCAAGTTGGAATATTTGTACAGTCCCGAGCATATATCAACATAAGGTGGTTGATTCACTTCACCTTTAGTGGGTAGGACGATTTCGAGGTTGGTGTTGGTATGAGTGTCATAGTAATTGAGTTGGTCGAGGGTGACTATTTTCCCATTAAAGGGAAACATCATGATGTGGAAGACTAAATAGGTGATCGCCTTCATGGCATACATATAGATACGACCCAAGAGGATATTGTAGTCGAGTTGTGCATCAACTACTTCGATATCAATCATTACCATTTTTCCCTCTAGCTCACTTGGAACATTTTGGTACAATCCCCTAGGTTGTGATGGTCTCATGTCATATGCATGGAGAGTGATAGATGAGGGGAATAAATTAGGTGATCCCAATCGTTTCCAAACATTAGAGGACATGACATGTGGATGTGCATTCATCGATAATACAATGATGAATTGTAATGCTTTTTACTGTAATGAGGACTTGAAATGTGACTAATGAGGGTAGCCACTAGCCACGATTCTCCTTTGTTGACATAAAAAGTCATAATGCATGAGATGGAAGGGTTGAGTACACCAATTTCATTGACTAATTCCTTTCATTGGGTGGGGAAAGATTGTAGCACCTCTAACATGGACATGCTAGCTGGTGTCTGAGCCACAATACTATAATTATGGGAGGCTTTCATATGAGGGATATGGGGAGTGTGGTGAAGTGTCACCTTGGGTATCTGTGGGATCTAATTACCAGTTGGGAATGGTATTTGTAAAGGGCCCTAAGAAGAGGTAGGTACATCCTCCACTTGGGGGGGGCAGGACCACCATAATCTTTTGCTTAAGTCTGAAAGTTAATGTCTATCATGTTCATGTAGATATTAGGGAAGGATCCATTGCCAAAGGGGTGGGGCTCCTGCTACTAAGCAACAACCCCTTGATTGGAAAAGGGTTGTTGTAACACAATGGTTTGGGGTTGTGTATGGTTAGGGGCCTAAGGGGTGTTCATGGATATCTTCTTCTTGGATTCCACCAATTGTTGGCAGTCGGGGAGAAGCGAACAATGGTGAGTGTAGTGACCATACTCTTTACAAATGGAGAAAGAATAATTGGTTCTCAAGTTAGTATTATTCCCTCGCTTGGGGGGGTTATTTCCCCCCACATTTTAGTTACCCGAGTTATGGTTCGACCGGGGAGGGGGATTTCCCTATTTCCCTTGTTGTTGGTTCTATTTATTTTTTCCCTTCCTTTTCCCCTAATTTTGAGGATTCTAGGGGTTTACAATGCTCAACTGCTCAAACTATTGATCTTGTTGTGCAAAATAAGGTTGGAATAAATTGACCTCGAAATGTGGCATGGAGGAAAAACCAGGAGGACATGGAAATAGGTAGTAAGGGTTGTACCCTGGTGGTGCGATAAATGTATTTTGTGCTCCATATGATGTGGACGTAGTAGCGGATTGCGCCATCTACGGTGGAGGTACTGTCGATGCTTGGTTTGCATTAGGATAAGTAGGACTTTAAGGTCCATACTATAACTGACCAAATGGAGGATTTGGTGCAAGAGAAGGGGGGGTTGACATGGGAAGGAAGGGTGGGTACTGTGGTGCCATGTTAAAGGGCATAGGATTAGCAAGAGGAGGAACCTTTTCTTGTTGGGAAATTGACCCTATAAGCCCATCCACCAAATGTGACGAACCTTCCAGTGTGGGATCCAATGACTAATACTGAGGAGCATCAGGTAGGATGGTGTACAAGTATGTTGTTTGTGCATAGATATGGTCAAAATGTTGAGCCTTCATGATGGTCTCTTCTTTAGATTGTGGGATGGAGGTTTCCACATGTCTTGCAATAGTTCGTTGAAGTGATTTGAGGAACCAATAGAACTGGAACTAAGGTTGTATTTTTATGGTACATGATGTTTGACATCTATGCCACTCATGGATATGATCTGCTATATGTATCGATGTGTTTTGTCGAAATTCTGTGAGAATTTCAAGACAAAGGTCATGGTGAATAGTAAGATGAAAGTATGTGAGAAATGAAGTGGCCCATGCAACAAAGGTGGCATAGGTTATTCCAATTAATTTCACATACCATTTGGTTCTCGTTTCAGTAAGGGATCACTAAAAGAGGTGAAGTGTCATTGATTTCTTCCACTATGTTGTTGGAGGAACATCATAAGNAATAACATACATAATCCACAACCTTGCCTAGAGAATTGGGATTTTCTCATGTCACGATGTGACACCTATTTTCCTTTGACATAAAGGACATTGATCTTGTGTCCTTGCATAACATAAAGATGTTGAAATATTTGGATTCTCCTATTACAAGGTGTATTACAGAGCAGGACCGTCGTACAAAAGTGGGTGGATTTGATGATGACCAACTAGAGTAAGAGGTTCTACTATGCCCTTGACAATGTGTTATGTTGACTTGCAACTTGTGGGTTGAGGCAGGCTTCGTAAATGGTGCATCTAGTTACATTCAAAATGTTTGTTGTATGTCTGGGACAAAACCTCCTAAACTCCCTCTGTACACAACTATTCTTCTTGAAAAATACATTGGTATTCCATTTCACAGAAGCAACCCTAATATTGTCCCAATAACTCATGTTGTTAGAGGCAACCGCAAACAAATTCCTCTAAATATGGCATGGGCATTAACTATCCATAAGTCACAAGGCTTTGCACTAGAACGAGCAATTATTGATGTGGGT
>NWUY0300002030.1:0-11216 GCA_004151065.3 Larix sibirica | reverse complement strand
ATAGACACCCATCTTCATGGATTCACCCATTATCTATAAGGAAATCACCCTCATTCCTATGTTTCTTCCAAATAACATCGAGCATAGAGAAAACTGTCCCTTCTCCCATCCAACATATATAAAAAATACAATGGTTGAAACTAAATAAAAGGGGTTGCGCCCTCTTCTCACTTGTACATATAACTAAGGTTATTTTCCTTCCTACATCCGCCTCAAGGAATACATTCTCTTACTGACACCTTAGCACTTCCAACCATGTATATATAAATACACAAAAAAAGAAAACTGGATATGTCGGGTCGCTTTCCACAGAGGCTAAGCCGTGATCATATCATAAAACCTTACATGTGTTGGCTTACTTCCAACAAACTAATCAGTCCTTTAGCAAGCACTAAATGTACATACGAAAAGAATGTAACAAACTAATCAGTCCTTTAGCAAGCACTAAAAGTACATAGGAAAAGAATGTAAGGGTATGATAGATGAACATTTTAGCTTAAGGTTCCGATGTTCAACAATGTAAGGTTATGATACAAGAACATTTTAGCTTAAGGTTCCGACACTCTAACTTGAGAAGCCGAGCGGCTCCTGCTACAGATAGCAAACAAAACATTTACAAAGGAATTATCAGCAATCGCCTACAATCAACCAAGAAGGATGAATCGCCTACTCAAGATGCTCTCCAAGCATCAAACTAACCCTAGGGAAAAACCTTACCTATCTTTTATTAAAGAACTTAGTCAATAAAATATATTCTATAATTGGTATATAATATCTCTTTTAGTATGAGTTGTCCTCTTTTTATATATATATATAAGATATCTCTCTTTTATTTCATTTTAATACTTTTATATATTTCGTATTTGTATTAGTTTGACAATAATTTCCAATTAATAATCCTTACATATGATATAGAATAATAAATATGTTTGTATATTAATATTTGCTCACGATATGTGTTATAGAAAAACATCTCATGATGTTTATCCATTTTATCTTTTTTCATCTTATTTCAAAGGTGATTATAGCATAGTTTTTAGATTTTTTTTTTAAAAGTTTTAAGGGTAAATCTTCGGCACCCTTAGCAGTAATTAAGGTTATTATAATAGTTAAGATAACTATTTAATCTTAATCTTTAGTGAACATCATAGTTCACTTTTCTTCAAGTGCCAGTGGAACCAAGATGACACCTGTCATCTAACTTATGGCTTCCTACCATTCAACCTTTTCCCTTAGTGGATTCGTGCCCCCATCGTTTAGTTGTGTCAATTCTTTCAGTCTCCTAAGTATACAAGTCAAAATATACAACAACTTAAGAAATTACTTAAAGATTTTACTAGCGGCGCCTTAGCCTTGAGCTCTTCACCAAGAATGGATACATCGTACACTTACATTTGCATTTCCATTATAGAAAAAGTGGGTTCAAGAGAGGATATTGCAATGATCCTACCCGTTCGCACTCACAAAGGATACCATGAGCTTAAGAGAGGGGAATGAGAGCGAATGACCCAGATCTATCACATATAGGATGGGACCCTAATCCCAACCATTTCCACTTGGTTACTTGCACAAGATATAAAAAAGGGGGAGATAATGTGAATGACCAAGATTAAGCACACCTTTGATCAACATCTAATTAGGACCATTCGTGCTTCAGAACTTGCATTAGATATAAGGTGTGGGAAGCTCGCACGAACGTCCAAGATTAAGCACACTTTTGATCACCATCTAATCAGGACCATTCATGCTTGGGTATTTGCACAAGATATAAGGAGGGGGCGCTCATGTGAATGACCAATATTAAAACAAGCTTTCAATTTCCCTCACATTAAGACCATTCGCATGGAGCTTGATCCCACTTGTATCTTTTGCATGAGGGGTCTACTCTACCGCCAAGAAAGATTCCTCGAGATTCACTATAGTATCTACGAATCACCGTAGAATGGAAGATACAGCTGGAGATATTGTAGAATTACTAATTCCTCCATTGTCCTAGCCAAAAAAAATCCTAAGGCATAAACAAGCTCGCCAAATTTTTTATCGCTAGCGACATAAGAGATCTCCCCATACGTTCATTCCAAAAAGGTTGGTTGCGTCATTTAAATCATGATGAATACAGTATTAATGCTCCCTAGGGTTCAAAATTAAATGGTTGTTATCATATAAAACCCCTCGAGTGAATTCTTGAGAATGTTTCCATGGTCCATTATTTGATTGATGTTGATAATTGCTCTTGGGAAGGTAATTGCGAGTGGTTCAATCCTTGGAAATAAATTCATAGATCACCATCATTGTCCATAGAATTGATTCACCTTGTCATCAGTGAACTAGGTAACTAAAGTAGCTACCCCTTCTTGTCTCCTTTTCTCTGATATATTTGTTAGGTCCATCATGCTCAAAACCTGCAAAGTTCTGCTGCCAACTCTACACTCTCTCTACACAAGATTTAGAAAATTCCCTTGCACTTATCACCTCATAATTCAAAATAACTAAGAAAACGTATCCTCTAGAAATTCATCTTCTCAATCCATTTATAACCACTCTAGCACCCATGATATCTTTAATGTCCCCTCCCAAAGTGCTCCATGGTCATCATTCTACCCATTCAATCCCTATGGGTTCTGGCAAAAAATTCAATAAAGTGTAGGGGTTAATTTTGGTGTATTAATTGTCTAGTTAATTAAATTCAAAACTTAGGAAAGTGTGTAGTTCATAAATTGTAAATATTTGAGTATTATTTAAAAGTGTGATGATATGGAAATGATTAGGTGGCCCAGGAGGGCGCATGGGAGATATAGTGGACCCTATGAGTTGTCTTCCACAAAGGAAACTAGAAGGAAAGTAGAGAAAATCAATAAATCAACTAAAAAGATGGAAGGCAACATAAAAGAAGGAAAGCACAAAAAAACATAAAGTGGAAGAAAAGAAAGAAATCACATAAAATCATAAAGTAGAAGAAAATCAAGAAAGCACTGGAAAAGCAGGAAAGCAGAGAAAATCAAGGAAAAGTAGGAGTTTCCAAAAGTTGGAAAAACAAACTAAAGTAGAAATGCAAGAAAGCAATGAAAAAGAAAGATAAAAGCTGCCAGTCCAAAATTAGTCAGCGAGGGCACATTGGATGAGGTTCTGGTCCACATTCATTGCATCTTGAATCCAAATCAACTTATAAAAGAAGGAGGAGTGCACCCACTCACATCTTTTTCCATTTTGAGTTTTGCATTGAGAGCTTTGAGCTTCTCAAGACTTGGGAGATGTGCCCCTTTTGTTCATAATTCTAGTTGAGGAAGTTGAGGATTCATATATATCATAAGGAATAAGGAATTCATCCTTGCTCATTGAGGATACTTGCAGGTCCATTCCATTTCCAATCAAGTTCTATCTTGATCAATGTTGAAGATTCCATCAGTTGGAGTGTTTTCTACAATATCTTGTAATTGCCTATGTTCTTGGTGGATGATAGCGACCCAATGGGTACTTGCTGCTATATCTGAAGCTCTGTAATGTAAATTATATCCTATAATATTCAATATCATGATGTGGCTTTTTGTTCTGCAAAATTATGTTTCCATCTTTAATGAACAATTGCTCCTATGCTCGTTATAGTGTTAAATTTAACTAGATTTCTAGAATTTTGTATTAGACTGAATTCCATGACTCCAAATCTATGCTTATGAATTTTTGCGGTAAGAAGAAACCTTATTGGACCCATATCATCCTTCATATCATAAATTTGTGACCCTTAGAGGCCATTGAATTGAGTTGTAAATTTCTCAGTTGGGTTGTCCTGAAACTAGTTTTTATTTCCTATCTTCCAAATTGAACCCAATTGAACCTAATTGTTGATATTACTGTTGTTGTATATGTTGGGGTAGTTTGAAGGCCAGCCACGTCCATATCTACATCATAATCCATTGGGTTCCACATAAGTCATGGGGCTATTGCCTTGAAGCCTTTGGTTTAGCCAAAGGAGTCTACCTAGGCGTGATGCACCTAGAGAATGTGCAATTGTCGAAGTTGGGAGTTTGTTTAGGATTGCTATAGGATATACTTAACCTATAGTAGACCCTAGAACCCATTCCTAAATAATTTTAAAGTTCTAGTGGTGTTTGGGGTTTAATTTTTTATTTCTAGCCAAACTAGTTAGTTTTTTGTATCTGGCCTATTCTCTGTGTGTCTGAGTTCTATGAAGTTTGAGTTAGTGTGCATAAAGTTGGTTTAGGTACATTACAATATCTAATCACCCCAAGGTACACCCTTTTTCAATGAATGGATCACAGTGGCCACTCCTCATACAACAAAAAACACCCCTAGATAGCTTATTGGTGCCACATACAAAAAATTCCTATCTCATAAATCCCCAAGCAAGCTCTGGTACTCCAGCTTATCCTGACACCTAGTCACCGACACATTTTTATTTCTTGAATTTGTGCAACTATGTGCATAGAATTTCAATCTTACTACAACCCTTGTTACCACTATCGATGGCCAAACTACTTGTTTTATATAACTTGACCATACATTGCACACATGATAGATACCATTCCTAGAAATGATGTTATATCTCATGAGTATCAAGCAACAAGATACATGAGAATGAAACAGGATAATCGAGCCAAAGTTTTCTAATGCCTCAAGTATAATCAAGGATTTAAAGATGTCTTAGAAATGCCATGGAATTTAGGGAATTTCTCAGTCTAGGCACATGAGTATTTCACTACATTCACATTAATCCTAGGCCGGGAGTCAGATGGGGATATCGATGAAGTGATGGTATCCCTAATTGATGCTTCAAATTTCCGCTCTGGGCACCAATTTAATTTTGTTTAAGCACTAGAAACTGGAATGAGGTCTCAACTAGAATAGTTTCCAAGCATCATGATCTTTGGGTACTCCTCTTACCTAGTGTACCTTCTATTACTCTATCAATATCATCATTTTGAGGCAGTGAACCTTTGGAAGGACATAGAAGGCATTAAAAGAAAAATATTTGATTTTAACCCATGGTTGAAAAAAGGGGAAAAATATGCCAAGTAGTCTCATTTCATGTTTGATTTCATGTATAGGGATTTTACATTGATAACAGGAAACATGCCTGAAAGGATGCCCGAAGAAATTAAACGTTATTGGTGATTGGGAGAGGCAATAAATAAGGAATACCGATATTTAACACCTGACTATCATGTAATCAGACTGTATGGAATAGAGCACGGACCTTATAGGTTACCTCTATTACTCACACCCAGAACTTTCATGCTTGAGTACACTAGGCATATGATAGAAGTGGATAATATGCATTTTGTCAAATCCATAAAGAAAGGTAGAACATATTTCCCCATATCTAGGGGGGGATATGTTGTGAATGATAAAAGAATCCTAGAGGAGGTAATGAAGATATTGAAATATGTGTACCTTCCTACCCATAGATTATACCTAGAAATATGATCCCCATTTGTTGATAGGAAAAGGGAAATGAAGAAAATTTCCAAACCCTCAAGGTCATGAACCTAATCCCAATATTGAGAAATTGACCAATAGGGAAACGTATGAAGAAGTCAAGAAAATTATCAAAGGAGATGCAGCTCTAGTGGGAGAATCCATCCATGCTCTTCCATCTCTAGCTCTTGAGCCACCAAATTCTCCACTTTATTATACTTTCTATAGGCTAAAGGGATCCATAGTAACCAAGGAAGACATAGATTTTGAATCTTCTAAGCAACAAAGGTAGAATGAGCATGTCAAAGATCACGCTAACAAACACATGAGAGGGGCATGGTCGATAATGTGCAAGTATCTTGGGAGGTAAAAGGTCCCTTATCTCTGCATTCTCTAAGATGTATAGTTTGACATAATACATGATGAGATTCACGAAGATGATGAGGAAGATATCCCTATGATGAGGCCAATCCATTGGGAAGGAATGGGATAGATAACACTAATTTCAAAAATCAAATAGGGTGGTGAGGTAGAAGTGCAAATAATTCCTGAAATACGCATTCCTCCCCCTCCCTATGAGCTAGTTCCATATCAGAAAGAGCTTCCCATAATGTAGTCTATGGGTTATGATCTAGATAAGGGGATTGGAAAAGGTGCAAGGGAATCAAGGATTATATCCAACATGAAAGAAAACCTCATAGGTTTGGGCTTGGAGCCGATGTAAATTCACTTATAGAGGAAGAACAAAGGCCACTTGAGACAATCCATCAAATTCCTTTTGATATGCCTCAAGAAGAGCCTACAATTACAAAGTCCCCTAACTCTAAAGTCCCTTTAGGGTTTGAACAGATAAAAACAACATAGGATCCATATTGGGATATTGTAGAGAAAAACAAAATAGAGAAAGTATCACTGGTGGAGGAAGTGATAAATGAACTCATACCTACTGAGATAAACAAGCAGGGCACATCATCTATGGCCTCAATTATCATTATTATTCAGTCCTCAATAAGGGAGGAATTTATCACTGAAACAGAGGTGTCAAAACAACCATCAAAGATTAAATCCTCAATATAGAATAGATATTGCAGAAAGAAGGTGAAGGGATGAGTCAAACCTTATTGAATATGCTTAGTGAGTCCTCAATAACTTAGAAGAGGAAGGATTATGAAGCCGTAGGGGATAATATCCAAGAAGACCCAGAGAGTAGGAGATCCAAAATAGATCAAACTGAATATAGGCCAAATGAAGAAGGTGAACATGAATATCTACCACACATGCTAGACCTTCAACATATTTTTGACCAACAACAAGAACCCCAACAAGAAGGATGTGAAATTTGTCCTGATTCTTTCCTGTTTGTTTTTTATTCTAACAACACTTTGTCTGTTATAGTTACAGAAGGAACTAGTTGTGTTCATTCCACTATCACGGTCCCAAAATTAATGCAGCAAGACTCTGGGAAGGATTTGATTTATCCAGTAGAGATCATCAATCCTATGAAAATTTTGGAACTAGAACATCATAGAAAAGCTCAACTTCACGAAGGGGTCCAAGGCATTGAATATTTAGGATCTCAATCCCAGTCAAGGGTAAAATCAAAATATGATCATGTGACCAAAAAAATAATGATAACTACCCCAGAACTTCTTGTGGTGAAGTCCTATAAAGATTAAATCCTCATGAGTGGAAGACCTTGTAGGTCACCTTGGATACAACCAATTTTCCACCAGAAGATGATGTATCAAATTTTCCATCAAAATATTGTGTATCAATGGCTCAAGGATCAAACAAAATTGTATACAATAATTACATCCAAGTCGTGTCCATGGTAACAAAGCATAGAAAGAAGGTTGAATCTCTAAAGATCAAAAACAAAATTATGAATGCTAGAGTAAAAAGTTTGGAAGATGAAAATCACAGACTCCAGGATTCAGTGGTGAAATCAAAGCAGGGAACACAAGGCTTTGTTGAAGTTATGGCTCCATTGTTTGTTAAATAGAAAAGGATCATAGATCTAGAGGATTCTCAAATTTCTCTAGACCTTCCAGCTACTCAATCGATGTTAGGAGAATAGAAAAGGCTGACTGAAGCGTTGAGTTTCTTAAGAAGAGAGAATGCATCATTGATTGTTGAGAAGAGCATGCATGAAGGGAGGGTTAAAGAGTTGGAAGAAGAAAAAGAAAATACAAGATATTTAAGTTTAAATCTGTATGAATCTGCTGTGAAAATTGACTCCCTAAGAATAAAACTTGGCAAGGCAAGGGAAAAGCAAGAGTTTCTCCCTCCTGTCAGTCAAACAAGCATTTAAGAGAAAAGAATATCAAATTTGGAGAAAATAATAGAACAAAAGGAGAGGGAACACTCTAAATGGAAGACAACAATAGTTGACAATGTAATAAAGGCAGCTAAAATGGAAAAGATTACCCCAATAACTAAGGAAAAATGTTGAGTAAAGTTGAGCAAAATATCCATGAATTGAAAAAAATGTAGTTTTCCTACAAGGGGAAATAAGCGACTGGTAGGACAAGCATGAAGAAGCGTTAACATAGACTAGAATGGTAAATTTTTTATCTTCATCCAAATAAATGATATGGACATAGGTGGTTAATGATATACCTACGATAAGGGCTCATCTCAGGTTCTTTTGGTAATTTCATGCAATTTATTAAGAAGTCGAGATCTATTTGGAGAGGTATGAAGAGGCCATAGAATCCAGATACCATACTACTAAGGTGTAAAATATGGTGGTAAGCATGCTGTCCCTAGAGCAATGAATAACACTAAATATCCATGACAAAACAACATTTCATATGGATATTGAAAGTTGCATAAGTAAGTTCACCAACCTAGATATCATCAAAGGAAAAATGAGAGAATCATCAGCCTTAGTTAATCCGTTTTTCAAAGTAGCTAATACAATGGTTAAGAATGGACTTTCGTGTCCATGGAATGACAAGCTCAAGTTGTATTTGGAAAAAAAATACATTCAAATCAGTCAAAGCTCAATGCCCGACCTCATTTTCGTAGCTGATAAATCAACCATACCCACAACAAATTAAAGTATGAATCAACTCCAACGCTCCATTGAGACCGATGCTCAGTTAAAGAATTTGATTCAAAATTTAGGAGAAGTTAACTACGCCCCTCAATCTGAATTGGATAAGCCATTTAGGATTATGAAAGGGGGGAGAAGTATGTCCCCACAAGGATGGCTTAACATGTAGGCCTTGAAATATTATGTAGAATACGAGTAGCAACAAAGGTCAACACAACAAGAAGGAGAGTCCTCTCAGCCCCTGAAGAAAGGAATGCAATGAAATATGAATAAATGAGGCAGCGTGGGATCTGGAATTTTATCAAATATAAAAAAAATTGACCCATAAGTAGAACAGTTGGAAATTCCAACTCAGCAAGTGCTTAGTCATCATGTAAATAATATAGCACATTCAAATATTCCTCAAAAAACACAATTAGCATCCAGATCCAAGGAGTATAAAAGTGAAGAAAAAGAGAAAGAAAAGGAGGTTCAATATTATATATGAGAGGCTGCAGAAATTTTTGAGGCATTGTTAGAGGGATCTGCAACATTAGTTCTACTATTTTTCTTGTCTCTTTCTTCATTGTAATAGAATCAGATAAATTCTTCTTATAGAGAAATGAAGTAGTCTAAGGGAAGGGACCAATGGGCCCCCCTTGTTGTAATTGTTGTAATAATGGGGTTGTAATTAATTAAAAACCAGGACCAAGGCGATATGCCACCAATTTTTTGAGGAAATTGTGTCCAATGTTTATTTATATATTTCCTCTCTATGGTTGATAAGTATTTATTTTGTTGCTTGAATCCATGGATCTACATTTATTGTTCCCATGTGGTTTTATGTATGTATTATGAATGTGTTTAATGGAAAGCCTATAAATTATTTATTGTTGAATGTGTTTATGATGCTACATCTTCTTTCAGAGATATGAACTATGATTGAGGTGCCCCTACTGTATTTTCTTCACTAATGTCCATGTTTTAAAGATATTTTTTCTCCTTCTATTTAAAAAAAATTCTCAAAGTTACTTTTTAGACAATTGAGGTTATTTTCTTGCACCAAAAAACTCGGTTGTACCCAGTCAAAGTTTTCAATTATATCTACAAACAGCTAGGGTGATAGACTAGGATTCGTTGCCTTTCCAAATTAGGGCACCCTCCCTTGGTCTAATGACTGGCTCAATGACCTAAAGTGGCGTGTGAATGGTGCATCCTGCACATTCCTCCTTGGTATTGTAACCCTCCCTGAGCATTGATTGTGTTTTGTTAATATATATTCATGTCCTAAAAAGAGAAAAAGATTACCATTTTGTAGGGGTACAACCTAAGGAACATCACAAGGCACAAGTTAAATTTGACATTCTTTTATTTGAAGACCAAAAATATGTAGATTCTTTGGAAGAATGGTTAAATATGTTAGAAGGTTATTTATTTGTTCAACAATTTTCCAATAGTGAAAATATCACCTTCACACTCCTCAAGTATGTCCCCCATGTTAAATATTGGTGGGATAAGTACCACAAGAGGCATGACGAAGATGAGTATACAAAATACAGGATAGAACCCACTGGTCTTTTTTTGTTGATTACTTCAAGAAGGAATTCTACCCAGACATAAACTATGATGACCAGTCACAAGATGGACAACTTGGAGGCATCCTCATCTTCAACAAAACTTGGGTGGAACATTTGCATCACATTCACGATACCTTTAGAACCTTGCAACAACACAAGTTATTTTCCAATTTGGAGAAATGATCTTTCAGCATGGAGAGAGTTTAGTATATTGGATACATGATGGATGAATATAGGGTGCATTTGGACCCAACAAAGATCCAATTCATTCACTATTAGATTTAACTGATGAATCTAACAGAGCTATGCATCTTTCCGGGCCTTACTAAATTTTACCGTAGGTTTGTGTTGGGGTTTTCTAATATCATTTGGTTGTTAAGCCAAGTGACCAAGAGTGGAGCCAAAGCCAAGTTTATGTGGGGTGAGACACAACATAAATAATTCAAGAATCTAAAACAATGCCTCTACTCAGTGCTAGACCTCACTCTGCAAGACCTACAACATCCTTTTGATATTGAGACATATGCCATTGACTATGCTATTAGTGTAGTCCTCACTCAACTTGGACATCCAATATCCTATCACAACAAGACACTCTTGTTATACCATTATTTTCCATCCTTAGATCTTAGAGGAGACATATATTATTGATCATGGTAAAACACTATCTTTCGAACCCTTGAAATTGATTTTCCTAGTAAAAATGAGCCCTATCACTCCTTTAACATTAATAAGAGGTAATAATCAAAGTTTATCAATCCTTACACCACTATAGGGAGGGAAAAAGTCACTTCGTATTCCATTATGGGGAATGATATCCTCTAGAAGCCTCATTATTGCCTTAGTTTTTGAGGAAATTTGGGAAATGAGTTGGATCCACATGTGTTAACCTAGGAGATCTCAATCCTATCTAAGTGTGAGAGAACATAGGAGTCTAGATTCATTCCATTCTCTTCCTCCATTCATCTATATAATGGAGGCATTTCAAGGGAGAAGGGCATCATGTGAGAGTATTGTCACACTATTGAAATACATAGTGAGATCAATAACCATATCAATGTGGGATCAAGGAAGGATTGGAGCAAAGCGTTTGGAAGAGGCTTGCATCACGATTCAAACTATGATGCGTGGGGAAGAAAAAATCATATATATATATATATATATATATA
>NWUY0300002028.1:86372-98318 GCA_004151065.3 Larix sibirica | reverse complement strand
TGATGACATTGTTGTGAAAAGTATAAATAATCTATAGCTAACAGATTATTCTATATTCCATATAATACAATACTTACAGATATGGGGAAATTGTAAGAGATGGAATCATTGGAAGGTGATTTGTCATTACTGTTGGATTTATGCACAAACTTTTGCAGAGCTATTTTATTGTGCCAACAGTCTCTGCATTGNATACACATTGTTATGTGAGGATTTATTTTCATGAAATGAATGACTTTTTTTATCATTGGGAGCTAGGTTTAAAACTACATGTTGGATTAATGTTCCGTAGTTATGTTTGAACTATTGTATGCACTTTTTACTTATATAGATGTCTTCTATGTGAATGGTTGTGTATACAAATCAATATTATTGCAGAAAGATGTTTAAAATGTATTTTTGAACACCTGAATTCCATATGATGCAACGATTTTAAAACTATTTGTTTTCTCTTCCTGTATCATCTATGATTTAAACCTGATTCCTATCCTTTGATTGGTTATTCCTTTCATCTTTTTATGTTCTATCCTTATGGATGCAATCATATGATGTTTTCAAATCTTTTATTTCTCTATCTATGATTTAATGATTGTATTCTTGGCCCTTCATAGTTATCCAAAAATGAACAAAAACCAACTTTTAAACACTGAGGTGCCTAAACTCTACTTCCCTGTAGTCTAGTTGGCAGACTTTAGGACTAACAGAACGAAGGAGAAAAGAATCGTGCATGAGGGAACACATGAAAAAAGTCAACATAAACTCTATGCTTAGTGTTTAATAAAACTCTTGGTTGAGAATTTATCAAACTCCCAGCCTAGATTTTTAGCCAGTGACATCATCATATTTTAAAAAAAATCTCAGCTATGAGTTGAAAAAAAACTCCCATCCAAAATATTTTCTCTACCGAGAGTTTTTGGTCAACAAAACCTGTAAAATCTCCTATAGTTTTTTAAAGCCTGTAACTTTGGGAAGGTCGAACCCTGCAAATTTTAAACATTATTTGTTGAACTTGGTACCAATGGTTTCACCTTCAAATCTAGTTTGTAATGATATAAGAATTTTTTTTTTCATTATGAATTCATATTTACTAATAATGTTTTCTAAACTTTATGGAATAGGAACTTTATTGTTATGAAAATCACCTAAAATGAAAATTCAATATCTCCAAATGGAAACACCAATTTGGATCAAGTCGAGGAAAAACAATGCTAAACAAAGAATCTAAGTGACTCCATTGCTTTTGAAAAACTATCACTCTTCTCTTCCTTTAACCCTCCTCTTTTCTAAATACCTTCAATCTTAGTCCCATCATCACCCTTCCCAAAAAATGGGTGTGATCAACACATTGGTTACCATAGCCCTAAGAATCTCATATGTTGAACACCTTGAACAAGAGAGGCAACACTTAATCAAAATTTTCCTAAATAGGGGTTACAAAGAATGGCAAGTTAAGAAGGAATTTTAAAATCTTGGGAAGACCTCAAAAGATCGGAAGAAGAATGAAATTGAACATAGGGTGATGATCCCTTATGTCTAAGGCACCTTCGAAAAGATTGGCAGAATTCTTAGAAAGAATCAGACTGGAAAAAATTTTCAACCCCGAGTTCTATTAGAATCCTCCTTAAATCAATCAAAGACCCTATTGATCCTATTTTACAAAAAGGTGTTTACAACATCCCATGCTCTTATGTCCTTAAGTACATTGGTCAGACTAGGAGGCATTTTAGAGTAAAAATCAAGGAACACAAGAAAGCTATCACTCACAATTGGGAAAAGGCCTCAGCATTAGCATAACATTCTAATAAAACTAAGAATCAAATGTGTAATGAAGACATGACGATCCTAGCTAAGAAAGAACACTTAATCAAAATACGTGTAAAAAAAGCTTTAGAGATTGTGAAAGAAAACAAATGTCTCAACATGGATGATCGTCTTAAGCTGGACAAAGCTTGGCTACCTTGAACCGTATTTTATGAGAAAAACGAAATGAATACACTATTATTATCAGATGCTTAACACAAAATAACAGAGATACAGTAAAACTGGTTTTCTATTCAATAAGGGAATAAGCTAAAACTGTAAAATGCAGCGGAAAACAAGCTTGNAAGTCTGGGGCTTAACAACTGGGGTATTACAGTGCACTTACATGGATTGCTGAGGACAATTACTAGTGACCGAGATACTAATTTCTGAGTCACTTTGGGAGGAATTTATGGAGAAAATTACAATTCAGCTCAGTATATCATTCCCATTTGGACAGGAAAACAAAGGTAGTAAATAGAAGCTTTGGTTAATTTGTTGCGAAGCTTGATTGGCGAAAATTCAAAGCAAGTGGGATCAGAGCTTGGCACACGCTAAATTTGCATACATTCTAGCACTAATAGGTCTAAAGGTAAGTCTCCTTTTCAAATTGTTTATGGAGCAAATCCAAAAGGGCTAGTGGACCTACTTCAATTACCTATGAAAACTCCTATTAGTAGTGATGCCGAGAGCTTTGCCGAACACATTCATAAGGTGCATCAAAATATAAATGACAAATTAGAGTCCATGAATGAACAATACAAAAAGAGAGCTGATTTTCATGGATGGGAAAACGTTTTTCAACAAGGGGAGTGGGTCATGGTGCACTTGTGAAACGAGAGTTACCTTCAAGGTACCTACGGCAAGCTCAAACCTAAGAATATTGGCCCATGTCAAATCTTTAAAAGGATTAATGATAATGCTTATATGGTGGAGTTGCCTGAACATTTGGATAGCAGTGCCATTTTCAACGTTGCAGACATTTATCCTCTTCAAGCAGGAACAGAGTATAGAAGTTGGTACAGTGCATGAAGATTGGACTAAACACATACCCAAGAAAACTAGGGAGCGGATTGAAAGTAGTAGACACTAAGATTGCTTGAACCAGATCCAAAAATTATAGAATGTATTTGGTAGAGTGGGAAGGATTTCCCAATTCCAGCAGTACATGGATTACTGAATAAGAACTGATGAGACTTAGCCAATTCCATGAATCTGAACCAAAATGTTAAAGAGTATCGAAGCATGGGGAGCATGATGCATTTATTGATCCAGCTGGCAGTTTAAGACCTCAACATTGGTATCCTCTGGTGGAGCAACAGCTCTTGTTCAGTTGAGAAAATTGGGAAATGATTCGTAGCCCCACTTTGTGTTCCTTTTTCTAAATATTGTAGTTAGTTGCCACATAGTGGGATTTCGAAGGTAGGTAAGAGAGAGGAGAAAAACATGAGGAAGCCCTGTTTTTCTGGGAATGATATGTATTTGATGTCTAGGTTAGGGAAGGAAGATTAGGCTGCTGTTTTGGTATTTTTCTCTCTGAAGAGTTCCCACTAGCTGTTACATAGTTGCAGAGTGTGTGTCTGCACATGAGCAAACCTGAGAAGTAGAATTGTAGTGGATCTGAGCTATCTGTAACAAATACTGTTGTGAAAACTATTTTTTGAATAAAAGCTAAGATTTCATTTATTTAAAACTTTATGTAGCTATTAAAACTTTAGTTAGTTTCTTGGGCCTTTTCTTTCCAAGTAAATTATGTATATACAGCATCTATATCTAGAAATATCATGGTTCCAATCTCCAAGTCTTTGAGAAAGATTGGTTTCAACTGAAGCAAGAAGTTGTCAAGCATTTATTGGTATTATATGGTCTTGGTTACTTCGTCTCATGTCTTTCTGCATCAAGAGTGGACCTTCATTCTTTGAGCTATGCTTTATGTTGGTAAACTTAGGACCAATAGAATAATAGGCACTCAAAATTTTGGTAAAGATTTATCTTTTGTGCAAAATTTAGCCTACCTTCTTAAAATCGATGCTCTACCTTTGACAATTTAACTAAGAGGCTTAACTAAGAGGCTTTAAAATTTGGAAGTATTTTATGATTATAGTTCCTCTAATCAATGTTACATTGGTAATATCTTGACATTCAAATTCCTATAAAATGACAACCTCTAATATGAGTTCCATGTTGACTGGCATCAGACAGGTCAAACACATGCTTGTAATTAGTCACCATTGCCAGCAACATGTAATTTATCATTCCATTCCATTCTATTGCAGTCACCATTGCAACATGTAAGGGTGTTGGTTGTTTGGTAATATAATGCTGATTTTGATGATGGGGCCTTGAATCACTATTTAAGATTACAGGTAAAGCTATAAATAAAATTTGTTATAGTGACATATTAACTCTATCAATAACCTGATATATGTGATAGTGAACCAGAAATTTGCTTTGCTTTGATCAATTTAAAATTTGATGTTTTTGCTTGAGATAATTAAGTCCTCAACACTGATATTTCTCAAGTAAAGCTTGTCCAATATTGGTTGGAATGCTCCTGAGCCCTAACCATGCTGGGTAAATGTAGCAGCAGTCCATGAAGCATTGTCAACTTTATAAATAACTGGACCTCATAGCAATGCAAATACTTCCTTTTATTGTGCTGTCTCTTCCAGATATCCCTGTTATTATTGTCTTAACACACTATTTCTGTTCCAAGGTAAGCATTTCTTACTGAGTGTCTACTGATTTATTCTATAGCAATTGTAGACT
Organism: Larix sibirica; assembly: GCA_004151065.3. Classification (NCBI taxonomy): domain Eukaryota; kingdom Viridiplantae; phylum Streptophyta; class Pinopsida; order Pinales; family Pinaceae; genus Larix; species Larix sibirica. The sequence goes on along the minus strand of NWUY0300002028.1, from coordinate 93,749 downwards.
GAAGCTTTGACCAATTTAAAATGTAGTGTTTTTGCTCAAGATAAATAAGTTCTCAACACCGAATCTTATATTTCTTAAGTAAAGCTTGTCAAATATTGGTTGGAATGCTCCCGAATCCCGACCTTGGTAGTATTGGCAAATGCAGCACTTGTGAAACAAGGTCAACTTTATAATGAACTGGACATCATAGAGATAGCAATACTTCCTTTTATACTGATGTTACTTCCCAGATATCCCTTCTATTTTTGTTTTAGTACACTATTGGGATGCCAGAGTATTCACTCCTTGCTTCGGTTTTATTATATAGCAATTGTGAACACTCTTCTAGGAACTTACTTCTGTGTACATAATTGGAATTGGTTATGATTCATATGCAAGATATCTTGTAATAAAATTTAAATAGATAATCTAATGTCAGTGAGAATTAATAAGTTGACAATTAATGTGTTTTATCTTTTGGTTGTATGCATAATCCATGATTTTTAAAGATTTGATGTTTGACAAAGTGAATATTATAAAACAGGTTGTAATTGATGACAATTTCAATGCAGTGTGAAACGTTCCAATATTTTTACGAAATACAAAGTTTCATTAGTTTTGGATTCTTCTTTCTGTTTTATTTTCATTTTATTAGTTCCATACAACTAAACATGTGTGAATTTTAGTTTGATTTCACTGCATTGCATTGTTTTTCTTTCAAAAGATGGACATATCAAAATAAATATAATTAACATGCTGTTTGCAACGTTCTTGTAACCTCTGTGAAAAGTTGACAAATTGAAACTGTGTTCTACAGAACATTATTGAAGTATTTGTGTGCTGTCCATGAAATTGTGTGTCAGCAGGACCGACTCCAGGCCATTGAAAAGGACCAGAGGGAATACACTCTTGATGAAGAAGAGGAGAAAGTCCATGATGCCATCTTACATCCAGAATCTTCAGTATTGAACTCTTCAATGTTACGGAAGTCCCTTTCCCGTAGGTATCCATACTTGGGATTTGAGGAGGCTCTTCAAAAAGAAAATGAGAAACTACAGGTTGAATTGCATAGGTCACGAGCTAATATGGACGTTGATCAGTGTGATGTGATTCGACATCTTATTGAGGTTACAGAAAATGTTGCAAGTATTCCTCCTGAAAGAAAGCATCTCCAACATTCAAATTGTGAAGAAAATCACCCATGTGCAGCCTGTTGTGAAGAACAGCCATCCCCAATGGATGGGAGTTATCTTCGGCAGCAAGATGGAAGGTATGAATTTTGTCAATAGTCGAGAGGTTTATACTTTTGACCTAACTAATTTGGGATTTTGGTTGATAAGGTGTAGTGTAAATATTGATGATTACAGGAGTTACTTGCAAGGTACTTGAAGATTACTATTAGAGATCATATTAGTTCTAAGTCTATTTTGACGTTGATTTCCATTGTGTGCCTTAAGTTAACCACAATCTCATTGTTGCACTTATATTACCCTTAAAAGTCCAGTCATAACTGCATCTTGGAAGCCAAGCTTGATTTTCTGTATTCTCGTTTGAAAGCTATATATGTTGAAAAACACAAGGAATTACTTGATGCCATATGATTATTAAGAAATAAATAATTGGCTGACAACTGTCTGGTATGGCAAGTAGATAGACCAATTTGAAGTGATTTGCTCCAATTGAAAGTCTGCATCATGGCTAGACACTTTTTAGCTCTCAAACAGCTTTTTTCAACTTCAGGTGACAAGTTTCTGCATTTATAAGTAATTATTATTAAAACAAAACCTGAGAAATGCTGGACTGAGAGACCATATAATACTTACTGACAAGTTGTTTGCAGTGAGAGCTTTTCTACTGCAAAAACACTGTTTTTCCTTTGATTTAAGATACAAAATGGTCCTTCTCGCTGCGCGAAATCATATTATCCATGCACATGTGCTACACCAGAAACATTGGGCAACAGATTTGGAATATATTGGAAGGTAATTGATGTGAAATGGATCCGAACCAAGACATTGGTTGTAAGGCTCAGTACCTAATTGCAATTTGGCAATTAATGAGGGTAGATAAAAACATAAAGGACAATGCAAATTTTAGAGATTAATGAGACAAAAGAGAGGAAAATAAATAAATAAAACAGAAAAATGAAGATAGGAGAGGAAAGAGAGAAAGGAATGGGAACTGAAAGGTCAGCCTATTGGCCTTAGTCCTTACCATTACACCCCAGCTCTTCTACATGTTGATGGCCAAAGAGAGGAGGATGCATAGAGGCGATGGGATACATTGTAACCAGAGATTGCTGCAATAGTGAATTAAGCAACCATTGAATGTTGGTTTTCCCATTTGGGTTTCCAGGGCAAAATCACTGTGTCCATTATGTGATTGATGTTATGTGCAATGAGAATCTCTTATATGTGCATAATATATCGCTCTTTATCATTTTTAATTGCTGCCTATGTATTAGTGGAAGCTAGTCTGGGTTAATGGCTCCTGGGTATTTTAAATTGTGGGAGAATTAACTTCTGCTGTAGCTTAATAGATTTACTCCATATTTTGTTTTCCATTAGCAAATTATAAATGCCAACAGCTCTGGAATGACCACTATCCATTCCAATTTGAATCCTGAGATCAATGCTTGCCATTATTAGAATGTTCCATTATTGTAGAGGGCTTCTAAATCTGGTTTTCGGGCTTATTGACTACTGGGAAAGATACAGTAGCTACCTTGCTTGCCATGGCTCCTCACAGGCTATTTTAGCCTGCTTGAGTGCCGTACAACACTTCTGAGCATCTCTTGGAGCTGTAAGATGCCTGTACAGGCCTTACGCACAGTGGGAAGGAGTCCTCCTATTTGTTGGGGGTCGTTCTCTTGTTCTTTGGGGTGATACTACCTGCTGCTAGGCTGTACGATCATTGCTGGGCGCATCTCTGTGGCTGGGCATTTGAGTTGTTGAACTGACTCAACGTTTCGGCAGTGGTCTCTTTCCCCCACAATTTGGCATGCTTTGGCCCTAGGAACATTTGTTGACTTGGACGTATCAAGTGAATGTGCTTTGGCATGCAGTGAAGGTGTCTTACTCCTTATTTATTATAAAGTCTCTTTCCCATGTGATTTAATTATCTATCACCTTGAAAAGTTTCAATGCATGAGCATATAATTTTACTTCATTGGATGGGAGTTTGAGGAACTCTCGTTTGGTAAATGTGATTATCATTTTGTATGTCTTGACACTTAATGAGTTGCCATATCTTATGGTTTAAATAATCCAATTGTTTAATGGATGCCATTTCATATATGAATAAGTGCCAGCCATATATGTTCAATTAATGGTGTTTTAGTGCATGGGGATGATCACAGGAATCTTGAATAGTTTGGTGAATTGTATACTAATTGTTGGTGTAGCTTCATGAAATGAACAAATGTTCATTTAGTGGCGAATATCCAACGCAAGAAGGACACTAAACAAAAATCCATATAGGATAGGTAATATAAAATATAAATGATTGAATGATAGAATATGATGGTTACAATGCCATGGGATGGTATACTAATATATGCATTGACTGGTCACCATGGTTGATAGGATGTGACACTTCATTAATTATTATTATTACGTCATTTATTTAATTATTGATACTTTGTACACATATTTTATGTTTGTTACATTGCCTTCCCCTTTAGAAATGCTTTGTCCTCAAAGCATATTTATGGAAAAGACTTATCTCTATCTTGATATCTTTTAAGCATATTTATGGAAATGACTTATCTCCATCTTGATATCTTTTAAGCATATTTATGGAAAAGACTTATCTCTATCTTGATATCCTTTGCTACTTGTATTTCCTAAGAGAGACATATCTGGTATTTCTCTACTTGAAATTGGTGAAGTCCGAGGTCTCAGTTAATCTAGTCTTTCCAGTATTCTGTTAAACCTAGCAGTAATCTTAGTATTTAATCCATCTTTCAATTTTCTCTTCTGCTCTTAATGCACTTATATTGTGTAATGCATCTTCTATTCTTTGCAATGCATTTTTATGCTCAGTTCATTGTTTGGACAACATTTCTCTTAATTCTTCTATTTGTGTTCATGGGATGATATACTCATATGATGATTACATTGCCATGGGATGGTATACTTATTTATGCATTGTTTGGTCACCGTGGTTGATAGGTCATGTCCTTTCATTAGGATGTGACACTTCATCATTTATTATTATTATTATTATTGATACTTTGTACATATATTTTATGTTTATTACTCCTGATTCAGAACACTCCCTTTTCCTTGAAAGGCATGCTGTAAGGTTTACTCATTGCCCGTTGCATACATGTTAATGAATGGTATTGAAACTTGAATTGGAATTTAGAGTGAGCACTGGAAAGTAAGGTATGAGATATGCCTTCCCTTGATTTCTCCGAGTGGAGTTAGCTATTGCATTGAAGCCTACATTGCAGAGCTATTTGAAAACAAGTGTGCTTCAATGTTGAAGCTGGAATTTGCCCGGAATTTCTATAGCTTGCAAACAAAGTAGGGTAACCCAAACTTGAACATAGCACCAGAAGCTTGAATTTATTTCAAAATGCATAAAGAATAGAAGCCTTGGAATCAAACCTGAAGAGAGAGTTCTTAATGATGGAGTATCTGTCGAGTCTTGATTATTCTTGCCTGATTACTATTGTGTTGTTAGTTGGTTGTTGTGTGCAGGTTACACCAGACTCCAGAGCCCAGGCCATGCCTCTAATCTTGAATAGTGTCGCTGGGTAGTTTACACCCAGAACTACAAAAGACAGAAAAACAAAGATCTCTGTACAAGACTAAGAACAGAGGCTAGAAGTAAATTTGACATCGTATTTGTGTTGGTGAAGCTAGTGGGCTTTAAGTCCCACGTTTACATATTAGTAAATTCCTTCTAAAATCTTTTGATTCATTTTTTACCCTTCATTCTGAGGATGGTACCCAGGGTAAACTAGATTCTTCAGGGCCCAAGGTCGAGTATCAACAATCGTCTCATGAAGAGTGAACATGACACTAGCAATATTTGAACCAAGGTGGGGAGGATAGCCACATGAGCTAGACCCAACTGACAAGGAAATCATAACAAAATATTTCTTCCTTTTGCAAGTTATTTACTATACACGTGTTTATCTTTTCACAAAAGTTATACAACTGCTTTCATACAAGTTACACAAATGGACCTTACTTGCATGTTTTGAAATTTTCTTGGATCAAAAACTTGTACAATTACCATTTAGAATGTGTTAAGAGGTAAAGTTTTATGTTTATTTCTCATACAAAAAGAAAATATCAATCCTCAATCTCAACAACTTCATCTATGACTCCTAATATATTGTTAAAAATCCTAAATGTGAATAGCTAACCAACTCTTAGCATGCATATCATATGATTCATGCTTGGTTGTAATGTAACCACTACAGAACTTGTTCGTTTGGCCATCAATAGATAGATTTCACAAATTCCAGGTTTGACATTCTTCAAGAATGCATTCCAACATTGAGAAAAAAAGAGCATTTTACCTTCTCAACAGATTAAAAAACTTACATATCTAGTAAGATAACCTCCTTCCATATTATGGGCCAGCTGTGGATTAACAGCTGGAAGTTTCATAGAGAGGAACCGCAATATAACATAATAACCAAAAATGAAGAATGGATGTACAAAATAAACCTTCTCTAGAGTCTATTAAGCACACTAGTCATCTTTTAAGGACATTGAATCTACATACCTCCTCTTGACATTTGCCAAGAATCATTCTCATTGGATCTAAACTATGAAAAACAAAAACAAAAATTGCAATCCTCAATTATATTTTCATAAAAATAAGCAAGCAATTGGATCCTTGATTCTATCAAAGCAAAAGTTGAAACCACTCCTCATAGTTCAATAGATTGATTATGAACATAGGGTAGTAATAGGATCTTGAAATCCATTATAGGAAATTAATATAACATTATAATGCCCATACTAATAAAAACTCGAAATGCATAACAAAAAACAATCTGGGTGGCAGTTAGACTAATGAGAAAAACATGCTTCTAAATAACACAACCCAAGTGGCTACAAGGATAATGAGGAAAAAATATTTATGTGCAAATAAAAAGCTCAAATGGAATTTATAATTAAATCAACTTTGATGGTTAATCCCAAAAAAATGTTGCATCAATTGTTTAACCTTTGAAAAGTATGAAACGAGCAATTGCAGGGCATCTGTTATAAAAAACAATGCAATCCATGAGGGAACATAATTCCTAGTGTTTGAATATTGCTATACGCATTAGAGAAATTATTGATTCTACTTGCTTGTTAGCCAAAGCATTGAAGCAAGAATCCCATGATGATGTTACTGCTTATTGAGGAGTATAGATGTCACAATCATTAGTCTAGCATACACAAGTACACATGAGAAGCTCATAAGCATATTCTATCCCTACTTATAAGAAAGGGCTTCTACTACTGACATGGGGAGGCCATGGATTTTATGTAATTAACCACATGTTGTCAATCCAAAGAAATCAAATTTAATTTGATCGATATGACGTAAGGACATCACTATTTTTTGTTAGGCTCAAAATAAAAATAAAAAGCCTCCTCAGTCTCAAAAAATGAAGAAAACAAATTTTGCAATTTTCTTATACATTCCAAACAGCAGTAAATAAAAGCACAAGAAGAAGCTCCTTAGAAACTTGTCAGTGATAGGAAAAGCATTGTTATATTTAGGCTACTTCTTGCAACCCCAAAGCTTGCATGAGAAAATAATGGTTTATATTTTAGAATTCTAGACATAGAAGACATCCAATCTTAATCAATAAAATAAGTGATATAAGAACAACCAATTGCATCATTAACAAAACCTACTATTAAAACCAGTCATTAGAAAAAAATGATATTTTACATTGAGAATTTATATTTGGGTTAATGGAGTGAGGATGTGTACAATGGAGTTGTACCAAGTGGAGACTATAAAATAAAATCCTTACGCCTCTTTCTTCCATTCTTACAATCGAGTTCATGGGGAAGGTTATGCACTTAGCAAAACGTGTGGACCTAAACACACCCAACCTACTCCAACTAATCCATATACCATATTATGATGGTATGCTAGTGAGCAACTGGCATATGTATCTGATGGTGATGTCTTGTCCAACAAATGCATTGATAGTTCAACTAATGGTGGTGAAACTAACATATTCACCGTGGTCGTTGTTGTTGAGATGATAGTATAGGTTGCAAGACCTATTATTATTATTTCAAGTGGTGGACTAGAGTCTGTGAGAAAAAAAGCATGGAAAAATGGATGAAGTGATGGTTTTAGATTCCTTTGTTAGCACAAAATCTCTCTTTCTAGACTCTCCTCTCCAGGAACGGCCTCGATGTCATA
>NWUY0300002028.1:6273-20013 GCA_004151065.3 Larix sibirica | reverse complement strand
GAGAAGCCATGAATTAATGTTACATGAGGTTCTCTAAAAGCATACAATAGGTTGGAATCTTTCTGCACATATTGAGGAGCACTGTAAGGGTTGGGTACTTTGAGGGACTGTTGAGCAAAGAAATATTATGTTGACTGGGGTAGTGGAAGAGTGTTCCATGGTTGGGATGGCTAAACAAGATGCATGTAGTGCTCAATGGTGAGCAAATTGGCTAAGCATGATAGAAAATGGGTTTTGAGTTGCAGGAGAGAAGCATCTAGGTGTTTCTTTCACCCTAGTGGCCCCATAGCTCGACTTGGGGGTGGTATCTATAGTTGATAGCTATGTTTGGGTAGAAATTAGCTCTTACACAACCAGTTGCTTGGATCTTCTTCAATTAAACATAAGTGTTATTTGTGTTTATGAATGTGAAATGATAAATTTACTTCCTATTACGAATATGATAATTTATGTACGATGTGTATGTGAAGTATAGTTGTTAATTTGACAATGTATTACACTCATGCACCTGCACATGCATTTCTTAATTTATGTCACCCATGGGGCAAAATTTAGTAACATGAAATTTGTTTTTGTCTCCTCCTATATTCGGAACAATGGATGAGGACACTACAATTGCACTCTAGGTCATGATGTTATATTAGTGTCATTGATGCCTCGAAGGGACATGCATTGTACCTTCCCTCAATACTATTCCCTTATACCCTCCACATGGGGTAAGGGAACATTCTTTGCGATAATGTGCTAAATAAATAATAAATTAAATTTATCGTGGCACAAACATAACTAATGATTGATTACTAATGACTATTGCACTCAAATGGTAGGGAGGTAAGTTTCACACTTTCCCACCTAAGTTCAAATCCCCATTGAGACATTGATCTATTGTGATAAGGCTAGAAGGGTAGACAACCCATAGGATAGAGGTCCCCTCAAGTGTGGCTTGGGATGTCTTGAATTTTGTTAAGTCATGAGTTATTTGTATATATGGGCATTGTTGGATATACTCTTGGGTTATAGTGGCATCGAAATAAATTGATCTGAATCCTAGCCCAAGTCACTCCATCTAGTTATTGATTCCCATGGTTTAAAAAAATGACTATCTAACATACCATTAATACTAGGGATATTCACTTAAATATAACAACATAAATGAGAGAAACAAAGCAAAGGGTTGCAACTATTATACTTTAAAAAGTTTGTTGAACTATAAAACCTAACACATGATCACATTACACATATTTATGTTCATCAATAAGACAATAAGAGATTTCCATTAACTCCAATACAAAGAAGCAGATATAGAGTTCTCACCCAATCACCAATTACCTTGGTAATATGGGTATAAATAACTATATAAATTATAGCTTAACACTACTTGGAACCAAAGGCTTGTGTCCATACCAATGTGCTTTATCGTATTATATATTAATTTACATTCACAAAAGAGCACATAGAGCATGATACAAGGATTAAGCACCGGTGTTAACTACAATATAGTTCATATGCATGTATAAATCAATGGTGCACAAGGCTTCTACACAAGCATGTAAATTGGGCTCAACACCCGTAAGTCTTAAGTCTAGGTCCCTAATCTCTTATCCCTTGCACATGTGTTGCAAAGAATGAACAACCCTTCCTAAAGCACTTATTTAGTTGCATACCCAAGATATGCATTAAGGATATATGCCCAGGAATGCCTTAGATAGTTATCACATTCTTTTCATCAATATTGGTGCAATCAAAATTATTGTTATAGTAGTTATTTTTGACTCAATGTGTTCCCAGCCAATTCATGTTGATTAATATATCATAAGATTATAAAAAAAAAGCAACACATTCACATTTACATGATTGAAGAGTCCATTCGTATCTAAAGGAAAAATCCTTCACTAATATTTCACTTATGCACCTATATCAATGGCTAGTTAGACTAGCCATGACACACAATGCTTAACATCCTCAAGGCTACATCATTAACATAGGGGCATTACAACTATGACTAGTCCTTGGGCCAAGCACAATAGAAATAGATTGGTTCTCAACTTGACATGGAATCTTTAACATGGCAAATTGATGATGTGCTCATCAATATTCTAGGGCTACATAATCATGGGCACACAAGCCATAATACCCACGATAAATGCTTCTTACAACCACTGACATTTTGAGCATTTCCTTGTCTACTTGAACATTATTTGACATAGTTTCCATCTCTACGTATAAAACACACTAATCAACCCTAACTTTCCTTCCATTGTGACCACAACATGAATTTTACTTTAAGCTCGTTGATTTGGTTGTGGAGTACTCTAGTTATCCCTAAAGAAGAAGGGGTTATCCCTCTCAACTCTTCTTTCTCTCACCTCTCCATATTTTAATTTTAGTTTCTTCCAAAAATATTGTGTTCTTTTTGTCCAAAAAAAAGTCATAATTTCTATTCAAAAGAAAGGATGGAAATTGTATTTTTTATATGCTATAGGCATGTGTACAATAGAATATGAAAGTAAAAAGGATTTCATCTTTCCCCTTGATACATATGGATAGAAAAAGATCACCTCTCAAAGAAAGAATTCCTTGCTACATTTACTATAGAGTTTATCCTTTAATAATAGGCCATAGAAAACAAGACTCACGACAATACTAAGGTATTTGCATTGCATATTATAAACTGGAAATACTAAAAACAAAAATAATTGAGAATGACTCCTCAACAATAGTCTTCAAATTAAAAGGCAGAAAACCTTGACTATGTCAAAGTATCAGAGATAAACTCTTCTAATGTATATATTCTAGCCTCAACTCGTTGGCCTTCTTTTGAGAGGACATCAAACAACATATTGTGTTCATGATATACATGTGTATGACATATCCACAAACAATGATGAAGCCACACGTATATGATTTGCCAAATCTTCCACTTGAATACAGTGAATTTGAATCTCCCTTTTCATCCATCAAATAAGCAAGGATATATACCCATAAACATGCAAGCTCCTAGCCCCTTTATCCATGACTATCTTCTATAGAAAACAAAGGGTCTTCATTTCATCATAATTATTTGACCCAATTCCCACACTAGCCTTGAATCTAATGAAGTACTCTCTGAATAAGAAAAAACATCTCCAACACTACTAAAGTTATCTTAGCCTTGTTTAGCAACATCAAAGAAACTTTGGGGAGAGGATTTGTTGATAAATAAGTCACCCACTTGCCCTGGGTATCTTATCTTAGAAGTTGATTTGCATCCATGAGTAAAACGACAAACCTGAATATAAACCTGGAAGATAGGAATTTGTTTCTCATCAAAGATCTAGGTATTACATGTTATCCAAATACCCCATATAGTGAGATATGGAATTTCCCCCCAAAATTTAAAACCTTTTTTTTTCAAACCAAGCTCCAAGGCATTCCTCCACTAATGTACTTGTCCAAACATTGTCCATTATAATCATTTTTTCTAGATCTTTTTACAAATTTTGAGCTTATCAACAATGAATAACTAAATGTGAAATTATTTCCACATCCCTCATGCATAAACAAGTAGATGCTAGATCCTTGTTTTCCTATTTTCTGTAAGCCTTCCTATGTTGGAACCTTATTTTTTAAGTGTGATACATAGGAATATTTCCGTTCTCTTAGCTACCTTTATTTTTCATATTTTATTCTACCACCACATCCCTTCTTGACCATCATGATCCATTAAAGCTTCATAACCCGACTCTGTAGTGTACATACCCACAACTTTATTTTTATCCCATATTAAGAAATCCTCTAAATCCTTTATTCTCATATGTACTATTTTCAACTTATTCAGGTAGATCTGCTAACTGTCCAACCATTCTTCATCTAGGTAGATAAATCTTGTTGATTTCTATCTTTGGTACCAAACACTTGTGGCATTAATATTCATAATCTGATCTAAAATAAAAAGATATTTTTCATGAAGATGGTTTATCAAATTATGAATTAGAAATATCCATTCACCACATCCCATCATTGCATAAGCCAATCCTCACATTCTTCCCATTTCCAACCTTGCAAATAAGAGAATTTCCAATGATAGGAAAGATCAATACCATGGCCTTCTAGTGATTTCAAACATTTTTAATGCTTTTGCGAGGTTCCTTATCTAGTAAAATAACATGGGCTACATACTTATGAAGATTCTAAAAATATTGCCTACCTTTATAAAGTATAACATGTATTTAATCTCATGTGACACATTTCCATTAAGTCTTAAATCAACATTTTTCTTTTAACAGAAACTGATAGCTTTGATAATAAAACACAAAATGATGTGGCTAAAATCCACAACATTTAATATCAAAATTACAAATGCCTCCTGGACATTACAACCTGAGTGTTCCTGGTTCTAACTACTAAGAAACTAGATTCTTTATAGCTATATACTATCACAAACCACCCTCTTATCAAAATTACAAAACAGAACATGTATGAACTTGGTCAAATTATATAAAACCATGCCCACTTTGAGCTTCCTACATTTCTTCATCTTTCTCCTTTTGTGGTTTAGACTTGGGTTGATTGCCTCTTCCTGTCCATCCCCAGGGACATATTGTACTATGGTATCCTCCTTGTCATCTTCATGATGAAGCAAACAAAGACATAAGGGTTATCCACTGTGGACTATGAACTTTGAGCAAATCCTGTGATGTTATTGTAATGCATTTCAACATCAACATTCAATTATTCTAATATTCTATTATTGGCCTCCATTTCCCTTTTTAAGACAACAATTATGTTCTCATGATGAGTGTCGATATGATTCCCATTACTCTCATTTAGATGTGATATCGATTCCCGAAGTGAATTCATATAATTGTTCAAAGCTCTGCCAATTTTTCTTTGATCCCAACACTCATAGTATGCACATTTACCTCCATACACATGCTTTTCCATGGAGATTGAATACGAGATCAAAATAAGAAAAGACACTATCCAATTTCCATCTTGAAACGAACTTTGCTCTGCAATCTCGAGAACACTTGAAGCAAAACCAAATGCAACCACAAAAAGAAAGAGCAAATACCTTCATGATTTTTCAATCCAAATCCAACAAACCCTGTTTAATTCGCCAAGCAAAACAAATCTAGACCAGATGCCAACTAGGCTTGCAATGATTGTTGCCATCCCAACAATATGTGTTATCCCACCTGAGTCACAAAGCTCCATCGTTTTGAACTTCATGCCACCTACGATTCTAGTTTTATATGAATGCAAATGGTATGGGGAAGGGACGAGCCTTAACTGCCTTGATCCTCACCATTATACACTTGGCATCCAAACACATTTGCATTCTTGCTCCAAAGGTTAATGTCATGGAATTGGACTAACATTGGGGATACCCCCTAATTTTATCAATGTTCCTATGCCTAGGATCGGTGCTACATTGGCCATTGAGTATGCTTGGGAGTTATTGGCTTAGAGCAATGAGTGAAAGAGATATTATCAAAGGATGAAGCAAGTCCTCTAGCCCGTGCAATAGATGAAGCGCATTGTCGTATGTCGTACACTTGAATCGGCTAGCTATTATACTGGGCAATATTTGTACGTTTATATACGTAATCTTTGGCTCCTAGACTTGATAGTTGCATGAGCTAGATATTATATATGTAATGTCTGGCTCAGAGCCGAATGCATCTCCTAATATGCAGTTTGGCAGAAGAGGAGTATTTAATACCCGTGCCTCCCCATTTATAAAAAGAATTGCATTTGGATGATGCGTGTGTCTAAAATCTATACATTACTAGCGTGTGTGTTGCGTGTAGCAGAACATACATCAATTTCTACTTTTCTATTGCCTAGATTTTTGTGTGTGCCAACAAACAGTAAATAATACCTAAACATTAAACTTACCCATCTGACGTTGTGAGCCTCCTCTCCCTTCAACTAGCAAATCCAAGGAAACAAAACTTGGGAGTATTGTGGATGTGAACAACATGGTTAAACATGGATATTGGATGTGCAAGCTTAGTGGGAGTTGGCATCCATTTACCTCTGCAACAACTGTGGTTTCCTTATAACAAATTACTCTTTGGAAGGACCAAGAAATGTATGGGTTCCATAAGAGTCATATGGCTAATGCTAATGATAGAGAGTCTGTACTATGTCTTACATGGCATTGGGGTTGATGGGAACAACTCAACGACCATATTTGATATTAAAAAAATGTGTAACTCATCCCCTTACCATAAGCAACGAGCTACAAAGTTAATGTCGATCGACTAGATAGGGTCTTGAAACTCTTAAGCTTGATACTAAATCATTAAATGATAAATCCATCATATGATTTTCATATTTGAGTTAATCAAAAAATCAAGTGCAACATTGATATTACTCCTTGAAATCTATGTTATGATGTTAATCCGAGGCTTAGGGTTAATATTTAGTGTCAAGTAGCATATGTAGGGTTAATCACATATTTTGTAAATAAAAAGTGATGATAGGAATTCACCACGATCCTACTACTACGTGTTTTATGGATGTGATTTTTTTTCATAAGAAAAAAGAGGCTCTTGCTATTTAGATGTGAATCAAATAAACTACACTGTGTGTCTTGTCCATAAAAGACAAAAAATCTCATCAACTGATTACAATATGTCTTCCCTGTCAGTAAGACACAATATCATAAAATCATTTATACCTATGACTTGTTTTTCGTTATCCATTGTTGGAATATACAATTCATATTTTCCATCTTCCCAAAATACAAAACAATATATATCTATGGCCTTTTATATCACAAAAATGGTTTCACCATAATTCTAATATCTACGTTGTTATATACTCTACAATATATAACCTATATAAACAAGGCAAAATAAATAAACAAAAAAGAAGAATTCAGATCAATAAATTGTTGTCTCAATCTCCTAAATAATCTTATTCTTCTAAAAACGGCATATAAAAGCTATTCCTTCTCCCATTGTCAGACCCCTCTTTGATAAGATATATGCCCTCTTGTTAAAGACCCTACTCACATGGTTATAGTTAATGTCTACATATGATTTATGCAATGACAAAATCCTTTTTTTCCAATATGATAAGTCAAGTACTTGTAACCTATGAGTGCCAGAATCCCATTCAATGATTGCAATAGAGTCCAACAATTGAAACCCTATTTATCCCAAAAATCCTGGATAAAGTTAATAACCCCCAAAGGGAAAGTAATTCAGCCCTTGAACTACTACCCTCACCACAGCCAAAAAACATCTCCAAATGTTGATCCTGATCCAATATAAAATAGCAACCTACTCCACAATATCCCATTTGGGATGTCCCATTTGGGATGTCCCATCAAACATTCCAACTGGAATAAGATAATTGATAATAGGAAAAACCAATTGGGATTGCAACAAGGATGGAGGTTTCCAATTATCATCCTTCATATAATGTTTAATAAAATCAACTGGTCCACTGAGTGAATAAGTTTTGTCATCAAACAATACATAATTCCTAAGACACCAAATGCCGCACATAAACCTCAATGGATATGTAATCTAATATCTATGTTTATTGTACCAGTATTTTAAACAGAGAGCCAATGTATTTTCGGACCATATACCTGACTGCCTGTAACATATGGAAATCTCATCCCAAACCTGCAAAGTGACTGTGCATTTTGCAAAAAGATGATCACAAGATTCCTCATCTCTGAAGCATAAATAACACACAGTCGGGCTGCAACCTTTGTCACCAGTATAAATCCGATTTTTAAGAGCCAACCACAGAAAAATCTTAATTTTTTCGGGGATATTCCACTACCATATTAGCTTGCACCACCATTTAGGAATGGAATAACTGGTGTCTGTAGCAATTTCCAAATAAGCCAGTTCTGTAGTGACCTTACCATGCCCATTGCCATAATCCCACTAAAGAATATCTAGCTCTTCTCATAAAAATATACCAGCATGTTTCAACCCATAAATAAATAGGTCCCATTCCACAGCCGCAATACCATAAAGATTCAGGACTGTTTCCCTTAACCAATAGGTATCCAACTAATATGCATCATTAAATATCTTAACCTAGTTTAGAAAATAAATCCCCATCCCATGTTTAATCTGCAAAGTATCTTCCGATAGAACATGAGAATACATGTTCCCAAGTATCGAATCCTTACCCACTCTGACCTAGAATCTGTTACCAACCATCCAGGTCAACAAACGCAGTAGGCATGGAAATACTTCCACTAATCCAATCAAAATGACAAAACATTTTCTTTTAATCTTTTTATCAGAGCATATCCAGCTAATCACTGATTTTGGATACAAATATTTGTCCCATATGATCTTTCCCCATAATCCTTCGTCGGTAAGTCCTCGCCAAAGACTTTTTAAATGCAAATCTTTATAAACCCAATATAGGTTACGGATACCCCAACCACCAAAGACTTTTGGAGTATAAATGCTCTCCCATGAGGCTAAGTGGCAACCCCGGAAAATAGGAGATCCCTTCCATAGAAAATTATAAAAGATTTTTCGAATCTTGCACAATATGGATGCTGGAACTCGAGCAAGTGAAAACCAGTAGATCGGAAGATTTGCCAAGACATAATTTAGTAATACCAATCATCCACCCATAGACAATTTTCTGTGCATCCAACAAAGAACCCTATTTTCCACCTTTTTAACAATCCATAACCAATCTGATACCAAATAAGGATCTAGTTTAATGAAGTATCCTAAATATGTAAAATATTTGTTCAGATCTTGAAGATCAAGGGGAAAAATCTCTCCCAAAGGCAAAAGTTCCTCCACCTCTATATTAATAGAGTATAGACATTATTTTGGATAGCTTATCTTCATCCCATATGGTAAGTAAAATGTATCCAATATGAACTTATAATGCAACCATTCTTGTTCACTCCCCAAGCCAAAAATGAGGACATCATCGACAAATAACATATGAGAAATATAATAATTTCATGATACCTTGATGCCTTTTATCAAACCTTCAGCCCTTGCCTGATGTATAAGACGACTTAACCCCTCAATGACTAGTATGAAAAGCAGTGAGGACAATGGACATCCCTGGCAGAGTCCCCTTGTTGCCTTAAATAAAGGTGTAGGACAACCATTTTAACGCACATCAAAGTTAGTCGACTTAATATAACCCATAACCTACTGTGTAATATAGAAATCTAGTCAAGCATTTAAAAACAATAGTTTGAGAAAGGACCAATCAACAAAGTCATAAGCCTTGATTAAGTCGATTTTCAAAACCATGGATTCCATATTCTTCATCCTTGCAGTGTGCATTGTCTCCTGTGCTGCCCTAATAGCGTCAAAAATCAAGATTTAGGAAACCAAACTGTTCATCATATATACCACATGAAAGACCCGCCTTAATCCCAAGGGCAATTATTTTTTAGATAATTTTATAAATCAAATTGCACAAAGATATAGGCCAGTAATCCTGAAATGTCGAAGGATTTGATATCTTCGGGATTAAGGCAATAAAAGTAGCATTCACACCACTTGAAACTTTACCAGTAACTCGAGCCTCTTCAACTATCCGGACAAGTTCATGACCCATAATATCAAAGAACTATATAAAAAACTCACACGTCCAATCATCTGGTCCCAGACTCTTCTCCTTCTCCATACTATTTAAAACACCCTCTACTTCATATATAGTGATAGGACAATAAATATAAATGCAGTCTATATTAGAAAACATTTTGGGCATCACCTGTATAATCTGCATCTGTGCTTCCAAATTGAAAGTATTAGGGAATTTGAAGATATTTGAGAAGCAATCCCAACCTCCCCCACTATCTCAGTTGGATCAAAAAAAAAAAAATGATGAACCCAAATCATTTTTAATATCCCATTTCGCCTTCTTCTTTCGCGTATTATCAACATAAGCATGGAAAAACTTTGTATTTTGATCCCCACAAGAAATCCAAAGGGCTCTGCTTTTAATCCTCCACATTTCTTCCTATGTCTTAAGCAATGAGTCCTTTCGATTCTCTAGTTCTCTTATTTGATCCATGACAGGAGGGCTAACAGTCTCTACATATGGTTGAAATAATAACCCAACAATACCAGCCTCAATGACCCGCAAGTCAGACTATAAAAGAGACTTCTTATCCCGAATCCATGGCACCACCCGAGTCTTCGGCAATCTCAAAAAGGCTAGTAGTCTATGCATTGCTGGAGCTAATGGCACTACCACAAAGGATCCCCACAATTGACGGACCATCATGATAAATGTATCATCCAATGACCATAGAGGACAATATTTAAAAGGGTATTTAGTAGGGAAATTACATTTTCCAATTTTCAGAATAATTGGATAATGATAAGATAAATTAAAATCCTCCACCCATGATTTGCACTATGATAAAGACCCAAGTAGAAATTCATGAAGAAGAAAGCGGTCCAATCTTTTTGCCACCGCTGCATCACCTCTTCGCCCATTCCTCCATGTGGGAAACATAGGTTTTGGAACAATATCAATAAGACAATGTTCCTCAAAAAGATCAAAGAACCAAGTAGAATTAGACTATGGATGAGCATTGATGCCCCACGAATCCCGAGCCCCAAGTGAAATATTCAAGTCACCTGCTAAAATCAATGAATTGATATACATCAATCCTGTATCTGCTAGATCATTCAAGAAGTGTAATTTATCCAATTGAGGACCATAACAGTTGAATATATGTAAAAGAGAATTTAATTCCCTACTCTTACCCGACAAAAGGATACCCCCCCAACAACATAAGGTCTGAAATGATAAAGGGACGGATCCCAAGCTGACAAGAGACCCCCCGATCTCCCAACAACCGCAAAAAGAAATGAAGGGAAAAATGCAAAAAAGAAATTCCTAGCCTTCAACTCATCCACCAAAGTCTCCTAAAGAAGAACCAAATTCGGATTAATAACATCTAACAATCTGCGGAATGCGTTATGTTTGGGCGTACCCCCAACCCCACAGATATTTAGGGTTAAAATAATCATGGGATAACCTCCAGAATGGCCATTAATGCTCTAAGTGGCCTAAAAACCAAGGAAATCAAAGACTGGTTATCCCCACAAGAATTCTAATGTGATGTGGATCCCTCTTTTGAGAAACTAATTTCCAAAGAGCCACCCATGGATTCCCTATCCAAATCCTTTATGTGTCTGCCCCCTTCCTTTTTTCTAATAGTCACATTGTAAAAGGTAGGGATATCCGATACTGGAATCAATGAGCCTGCAATGTATACAGGGATAGGATTTGAAAATAAACCCTCATCCAAAGAAGAAACAAGTAGATCTATGGCTACCCCACCCACCTCGGATGATCCATAAGAAGAGGGGTTGACATCACAGTCTGCAAGGTAGCTTGTTCATCCCTCAAAAGCTGGGAGTCTGACACAAGGGATAATTGTTCCAAAAATATAGGTTGGTCAAGTTTAGTATCCACTGGGATATCAAATTCCTTTGAAAGGACTGTATTCGACAAACTAGGGTTTATACAGGAAGTTCCTAAAGCAAAACTAAAACCCAAATATTCTTTCCCCCATCCCTCAAGCAATACAATCTCATAATCATACATTGAGTTAAATAAATCCAGAAAGAGAGTTTTGAACTTACAGGAGAAAGGAGTAAGTCCCCTATCTGCCAGAGAATTTGTCGTATGAGCTTGGACTTCCTTCGGTGTCTTCTCCGAAAGTTGTTTGGTCGTTGACGCTAAAACCCTAACACCCACATTCGGGCTACATTCTTTCTGCACATGGCTCGTCTTATCGCATGAGAAGCGTCAAAATGGTGTACACCAATAGTCAGTCTCCTGGAGAATAACGTTCTCTCCCCAACGAATAATAATGTCTTCCGATAGACCCAATGACACATCTATTTCAGCTAGAACCCAAGCACAACGTTTATCCTCATGGTATAATGACTTATCACCAATCCGATTCACTAATGACACAAAAACATCTCTGGACCATAAATCAAGGGCAAAACCCTTCAACAAAACCCAAAAATTATTATGTTGTATTTGCTCTGAGCCGGGTTAAAGTCCATATGCCACCGCTTCAAGCATAGATACCCCCTGTCAATAGCCCAAAGTTGGCCCAAGATCAGTTCTGCATGAGCCTCATCCAAGAAATGGAATACAAACCATTTATTAACCAGTATATGAACTCTCGGAGCATAGTTTAGGAGAGGTTTCCAATGCACATTAACCCATGTCACTAGTGTAGAATGGATAATATTGGTATAGTAGAGCTTCCCCACTAGTGCACAGGCAATAAAACTCAAGACTCGACCAAGCTGCACATCCTTTCCAAGTATCATCTCAATACCCTCACCCTTACTCTTGAGAGCTTTTAAAGACCTACTGAGACGTGCCTTCGCACCACCACTCCATGATTTTCCTCTCTCCCGTCGCTGGAAAGAACAGGGTTCATTAAATTCCTTATCAGAACCAGATTCCTCCTCTGTATCCCCCTCATTGGTGAAACTCCCACATAATAACGGGTCTCCCAAGTCCAAGTCCTTTTTAAACAAAGGGAATTGTACAGAACCCCGAGCCTACATCTCGGTTGAAGTGTCAGAGACAATACCACCCATGAAAAAATCACTGACAGAAAAACAAAACACCATATCCAAAGTTGTTCCCACAGACAAAAAAACACAGTCCAACGGGTCAGTAGAAAAGAGATTCACAAATACCCGTGGAATAAAATACTCACGCCAAACCCTAGCACAGAAACGTGGAGTTTGGAAAGATTCTAACCTCAAAAAACTCTCACCAAAATCCTAAAGGGTGGGTCATGGTTACACAATTAATAGTGCATGGAACCTCTCCCATAAGCCCCCCCACTCACCAAACCCTAACACCACCATTTTCAAACCCTCCTTCAAAATGGAAGCATTCTTTCCGCACATGGCCCATCTTACCGCATGAGAAGCACCGAAATGGTGTACGGCAATAATCAATCTCATGGAGAATAACCTTCTCTCCCCAATGAATAGTAATGTCGTTCGATAGACCTAATGACCATCTATTTCAGCCAGAACCCAATCGCAACGTTTATCCTCATGGTATAATGACTTATCGTCAAAATACACAAACTTGCTAATCCGATTCGTTAATGCCACAAAACATCTCTAGACCATAAAGCAAGGGGAAAACCCTTCAACAAAACCCATACATGATTATGTTGTATTTGCTCTATAGCCGAGTTAAAATCCAGCTTAATGATGCTAGTAGGATTCGGATTCTATCTCAATTATTAACATAGTTGTTAAAGCTACATCGCATAAAAGGTGTATGATATTAATTGAAATATGAATTGACATAGTTGAAAAATATATACTCTTGATAATAGAGATATATAATGACTAATGTAATTTGTAATATTTAATAGTTGTAAATCATAAATATACGAGTTAGAGAAATAAAGGGGTATAGTAAGTTAAGTATTAAAAGGTTGATTAAACCTTTAGAAATGGTGAACGTATATCTTAAAAACGAATTTCATAATGGATCTCTAGAGGGAGATGCTATGATACAATGGGCCAAGCTCCCTTAACTTGTCATATGGTTTTTTAATGTGAGTGAGTATGAAATATGGAGCTAAAACTAATCTTAGTTTATCCAATGAAGAAGTTATGATTAACACATTTAAGGTATTGTAGCATAAAATTTTGTTTCATTTATAAACCCACTATTGGTTAAAACTTAATATCGATATTTTTTTTCAGCGGAAAAATCACCTTC